>JAULKM010107979.1:0-23771 GCA_032355605.1 Rubia tinctorum | reverse complement strand
ATGAAAAGACGAGCTTGAATTAGAATTATAGAAAACTAAAAGATTTTAGTTGCAACATTAAAAATTTATAATGCACCGTGCAGTAATTATAAGTTTATAATATGATTAATACAATTTAAAATTTTTATCTTGATTTATTCTAATTTGTAGTTTATATCTTGGTCTTTAATTAACTCCAAGAAAGACTGTAGTTCAAGAAACGTACTAGTAAGGGAATCATAAGTTTTAATTAACAAATTAAAAATATCAACTAGTTAATCTTTCCGTGGCTACTGGCTTGGTTGTAACTTACCTTCGACATTTTGAGATCTAAGTTTGACATACATGCATACAGATCTTGCAAAATAAAATGTAGAGAAGATTGAGATAATGAAAATTTTATAGTAAATAGAACAGTGAACGATGTGGAATTCACCAAATAAGCAAATCACTAATCACCTCGATTAAAATGTGCAACAAACTATGAATATATTTGTTTGGGCGAACGACTTGGGAAACCCTGAACTCCCTCCATCGTCCCCTTTTAAGCCCTTATCTGTTTTTTGAATACTTTCGGCTGCTCATCTAACAAAACTACTAAGTTGTCACTCTTCCATCTAGTCAAAATGTTAATTCTGAAGTCTTCTCCGTTAGTTGAGAGTAAAAATGAGTTTTCACTCTTTATTATTTATTAAACAGCCCTGTGCGTTTTCTTCATTTACCTATTGTCCCATAAATTTTAATTACAACCTCAACCCCCCCCCCCTCCCTCTAAATTTTCTAAAAATTACAATCCAACCCTCTATCCTTAAACATCACCATCCACCACCACTGTCCACTGCCACCAGCCCGCCACCACCAACTCAACCCTCACCACCACCTACTTAGCCCTCGCTACCACCCATTCCAGCCTGCCACCACCAGCCCAGCCCTCACCACCGCTAGCTCAGCCCTAACCTCAATAATAGTCATTTCTTGGATCGACTCGGAACGCTCTTTCACCGGTATACGACCATATTAACTCGGAACGCTCCTCAACCAACTTCCACCACCTCAAAGAAGCCCTAACATAGGCTAGTGGAGCCACCTAAACTTGTTATAAACAAAAGGCCAAATATTCAAGAAATAAACACTTTCTTGAACTTGTTTGAAGGGAGAAAACAAAACCCAGTAAAACAAAGAATGATGATTGTTTCAGCAAAAACAAACGATCGAAACCCAGAAATCAGTTCGAAAAATTGGGAATGGAGCTGAGTGGGGAAATGTTCGGTAGGAGCTCGACTGGACCAGTGGCAGGAGCTCGACTCGACCACGCGGCGGGAGCTCGACTCAACCGTGCGGCGGGAGCTCGACTCGACCGCGCGGCGGGAGCTCGACTGAACCGGTGGCGATGCTCGAATTGGCGGGATAAAGCAGAGTAGATGGGCGAGCAAGAGAAAATAGAGGAGGCGGCGCTGCTCGAAAATGAGAAAAGGAGAAAAGAAGAAAAGAAGAAAATAAAAGGAGAAACGAGAAAAGAAAAGGAGAAATTACTATTTTGCTCATAACATTGACATTTTGAGCAGCACCTAGCGCTTTAACTGGACGGAAGGGTGACGATTTAGCAGTTTTGTAAGATGAGGGACCAAAAGTATTTTTAAAATGGGGGGTGCGCTAAAAGGGGACGATGGAGGGAGTCTAGGGGTCTCCCAAGTCTTTCGCGCTATTTGTTTTATCATTAATACCACATCAATTACTTTAAGATTTCACTATGAATTTTCACTTTGTTTATCATTACTCTAAAAGAGAATCCAAACACCCAATAATAAATAACCAAATTGAACTTGAACTGAGATTCAAATAGTAATACCCGGTTGGTGACCCAAAACTTGAAATCACACATTGAACCTGAACTAAAATAATTAGATCCAATGGGGCCGACCCGTACCCAAAATCGAACTCGAATCTAAAACTGAAAAGGATCTACACCCAAATCAAAATTGAAGTCGAGCCCAAAAAAGACATGTACTTGAAAGATGCCCTATTATATCCAATTATGACCTGATATGAAAATAACCGAATCGATGTTAACCTGTAATAAAGTATATTAAAATTAATCTTAACTCAGACAACGAACAAAATACAAAAATGATTGAATAGTGTATATATTGTTTATTGTCAAAAAAAACTTAACTTTGTTATATTACATTGTCAATAACATTTCAAATATAAATAACTAAATAATTAAATACGTTATTATTCTATTAATATGTTATTCAATTTGTGAGTAATATAACTGAGTAATAATACAATATCAGTATAGAAAACAAGAATTAGTGTATATGAAAAGTTAGATGAGAGTTCATAATATTAAGTAAACTTAGTTTTACTCACTGAGTAATAATACAATATCAGTATACAAAAAAATAATTAGTGTATATGAAAAGTTAGATTAAAGTTCATAATATTAAATAAACTTAGTTACTCCTCTGTTTTCCTATTTATGGTATCATAGATTTAGGTGATTGGATTTAGTGAAGAAAATGAATGGATGAAATTGAATATAGAAAGTAAAAAGTAGAATGAGTGGATGAAATTGAAAGAATCTTTCCAAAAATAGAAAGAGTGCCAAATAAAAGAAAATATTCATTTATTGTAAGTGTGTCATAAATAACAAAACAAATGGAGTATGAATTTTAAGGTGATATGAAAAGGTTGGGGGTGACAATAGTGACTGGTAACCCGCGAGTTATTTATTTTTAAACCCAAATGAGTATGAGTAAAATGAATAAATGAAAAATATGAATCGGACGGGTTGATTTATGAATTGACCGCGGGTTAATAAAATAGTCATACTCGCGAGTTGACGTTTACCCTTTCCTATTTTCTCTAACCCATTTTTTTTCTTGTTCTTTCCCATTTTCCCAGTTTAATTGGGTGAATTCACTGGTGGTTTGACTCGTTGCTAAAATTTTCCTAATCCATAGCAATTGTACATTGCCGAATCCATTCGAGACACCACTGGAATCACTTTAAACATTGCCATCACCGCCGACCACATTAGAAGCTCAGAGGCCATTCACCACCGAAGACACCGGGGCTGCACAGGAACAAAAGGGGTAGTCAGAAAACAGAGAGTGGGAGAAGGAGAAGGACTTAGAGAAGGGGGCTGAAATCAATTTCTTGCTGCACAGGAACAAAAGGGGTAGTAAGAGAACAGAGAGTGGGAGGAGGGGTTATTATTTTTATTACGAATTGATGTTTGTATGAAGCATATTCATAACAGTATATTTCAATAGTATAAATTGATATTTTAAATATTTTTATTAAGAATATTCATAATAGCTAACAGAGAGTGGTTAACTCAAATTTATCAATTATTAGTTTTCTCTTAATTTTCTTGTAGAGAGAAAAATAGGAAGAAAGAAAAGTAGATTTTTTTATAATAAAAAAAGAAAGAAAGAAAAGTAGATTTTCGAGTACCGTTCCGTGAAGAAAGAGAGGCGGCTGAAAGTAGATTTTCCTCACTTAATATGTTGCTTCAAAGATAAAAATCAAATTGATGATGACAAACTATGCATTAATTGTTGGCCGGAGCCGAGTTGCTTAGGCAGTCATGACTAATAATCGAGTCACAAATGTGAGTCTCCATCAGTCTAAACTCTTGACGGTGAATATATATCCATGAGTTCCAATTAATTTCGAAATGTCACGCACGAAATTTCCTGTGGGATTCGGCCGGCGACTAAATTCATGACTTCCTCGTTTACACCTAACCATTCTCCACTCGGCGGCCTTACATTTATTCCACTTCCCCTCTCATTTTCACGGTCTCTTTGTTCCTCCGTATTTTTACAAGGAATTATTAGACTCATATTAGTCTTATGTAATGTTTGCAACTTGTTAAATTAGCGCTAATAATGTCCAGCTACGTTCAGTAATTGCCTGTGAATCGGGTCTGTTTTAGTGGTAATCCGCACTCTCTATAATTGAGAGATTCAGGGTTCAAACTCTACCTCTATCAAGAATTGTGAATATTAGAGTAATTTCTTGATAGGGATTACCCAGCATTATAGAACCGCGTCAGTGGTCCTGCTGTGGTTTCCAAACTTGCAGGTGGTCGATGACGGTGAGATAGGGGTGGTTCCGCCTCCAGTGACGGAATTTGTTGGTGGTGCAACGTTTGAGTATTTTGAGGTGGGCGCCCCTAACTACTCAAATGAATGGAGTTTCAAACTCCACTCGAATAGATTTATTTGTGATGTCTCCTAGTTTAGTCCTAGAGTAGGATGCTTGTATGTGTTTTGTTGTCTGTATGCAATCTTTTTAAAAAAATGACGTATATTTTTCACCATAACTTTCTTTTAAGAAGATAGGAATGAAATCTCCCACCAAAACATACTTCTAATCTCCCTCCTTTCTCTTCACTCATTTGTCCTCGATTTTTTTTCTAAATTTTTTAAGAATAATCCATACTATTCCATTTTTTGTGTTACGCTAGTTATCTTGTAAGATTAAAAGAAATAAAATTAGTAGATTACATAATAAATGAAGATTCAATTATCCAGGTTCATTTTTAACAACATCATCAATTGTAAATTTAGCTTTTTGAAATGATGCAATGCACTTTCATAGTAAAATGAGCATTTAAAAATAATTACAATATACAATTTAATATTAAAATACCATGAGTTCGGTACAATATACGAATTAAGGTGTTTTAATTTTTAAATAATATTCTTTGATTTTTTGGATTATTATATTGGTATGCAGGAATTATTCCAAGTCCTCGTTAAGATAATTATCATCATAATTGGAAAATAATACATTCCAATTCCATATTATTTTATAAAATCAAAATCAAAGTAAATGTTTGATCCGAAAATATGTGTATTTTATATGAAAAAAAGATATTTCTTACAGATAAGACATGTAAATATATTATAAAATAACAGAAAATATTAGTACTAATAGAAATTGCATGTATTGAAAATTATCTTTTATTTTCAAAAAGGGGATTTTTAGTTTAAAAATAGTTTAATTTTTTTTATAAGAGTGAGTCTCCTAACAGGAGGCTTGTCCATAAGTTTATGGACATGTCATATATCTTTTATCTTATACATTGCATTTGTTAAATTACATACTAAATTTTGAAAATATTTTTTATATTTTTACATTCAAATACATATTATTACTTACTTTAACTTTTAAAATATAATATTTAAATTTTATTAAAAATTACAACATTTAATGTAAAAGCCACTGTGAACGGTTCATAAGCTATATGGAAAGGCCGTATTTCTTGAAACTTTGTCTTTTGATAAATGTCTTGTAGTATCTTTTTTCTAATATTTTCAACAGATTTAATTTATTAGAATTTGAATCCCATATAACAAGATATTTTTAAAAAACTAGATTTAAAAAAGGTAAAGCGTTGGGAAAGACCGTCTTTTCATAAGTTTATGGAAAGACGAGGTTTAATTAAAATTATAAAAAAGGTTAAAGGTTTTAGTTGCAATATTAAAAAAAATTTATGCAACGTGTAGCTGTTATAAAGTTTATGACCCTATTAATACAACCCAAAAATTTATCTTAATTTCTTCTAATTTGCAGTTTAAACTTTGGTCTTTCCATGACTTATGGAAAGACCGTATTTCAAGATATGGACTCAAAAAATTGTGGTTACAATGAATGCAATAAAATCTCATAAAAATATATTTTTAGTAAACAGATTTATACGGGTATTATAAAATAGGGCGAATGACTTGGAAGCTCTCTGAACTCCCTACATCGTCTCCTTTTAGCCCATTATACTTTTTTGCGAACACTTTTGGCCCCTCAACTAATAAAACTGCAGAGTTGTGGCCCTTCCGTCCAGTCAAATCGTCAAGTGTTAGTCAAACGTCAATTTTAAGGGTAAAATAGTAATTTCTCTGTTTCTCCTTTTCTTTTCTTCTTTTCTTTCCTTTTATTTTCTTATTTTCTTATTTTCTCCTTCTCGAGTAGCATCGCTTTCTCTATTTTTCTCCCTCCGCATGCTTCTTTTCTCCAATTCGAGCAGCGACGCCTGCTCTCCTTTTCTCCAGCCGATTCGAGCAGCGCCTGCCTGTTCTATATGTATCTCGTCAATTTGATGTTTTCGAGCTATTCAGTTTCAAGCGACGTCGCCGCAACACTCCCCTCCGCTGAACTCCATTAGGGATTCTTTGAGGTGGTGGCGAGCTGGGATGGTTATGGAGTGGGCTGGGATGGTTGTAGAGGGGGCTGGGACGGTGGTGGAGAGAACTAGGATGGTAGATGGCGGGCTGGGATGGTAGTGGCGGGTGGGCGAATCTGTACAACTTGTTCTTGGTGTATACTTCCGGCGGCATGTTGGTGAGTAAGGTTGAGAATCCCGGTGATCGAATTGGTGAAAAGGGTTGGTGAAGAGAAGGGGTAAAGTTTGGGTGTGAGTTGAAGGGGACGCCTTTGTTCATATCGCTGGAGATGGTCACCGGAGGTGATCAGTAGGCGGAGTATATAAATCTGGGCACTCAGGTGTTTGGTGGCGGAGATGGTTTCCGGAGTTTCGGTTTGGAGCTTCTCTGGCGACCTGGCGGCGTATGTAATTTTTTAAATGTAGGGGTTGATTATTATTTTTAAAAATATAGTCAGGGGATAGGACTTTAATTTTTTTTAAATGTGGGGGGTTGGGTTTGTAACTAAAATTTATAGGGACTATCTGTAAATAAAAAAATGCAGGGGGCATGTTTTATAAATAATAAAGAGTAAAAAGTCATTTTGACCCTTAACTAATATTGAAGACTTTAGAATTAATGTTTTGACTAGACAGAAGGACCACGGTTCTGCAGGTTTGTTAGTTGAGGGGGCAAAAGTGTTCAAAAAAAGATAAGGGGCTAAAAGGGGACGATGGAGAAAGTTCAGAGGATTCCCAAGTCGTTCGCCCTATAAAATATATCATAAGAGAGAAAAATAAAGGGAAACTAAAAGAAAAAAGAAAAAAAGAAAAGGAAAATGGATAGTGACTATTTTACCCTTAAAATTAACGTTTTCACTAAAGGTAACTTTTTGACCGAATGGAAGGGTCACGACTCAGCAATTCTATTTGTTGAGAGGCCAAAAGGGTTTAAAAAATAATTTTAAGGCCGCGAAAGGTGAATGATAGTGATAGTTCAGGGGCCTTTGAGGTCATAATAGAAAATTTGGTCTCAATAAAGTAGTTTTTTAATAGTTTAACATTAGCAACTACTTAATTTTTTTATTATTTTAATTAAAACCATCAACGACGGGGATGTTCAGGAATTCAACCCTTTAATTAATCAAATTGGTCAAAAGACGACCTACAATCAAGTGATCTTTAAATCGATGTCGGAGAAACCCATTTACACCAAGGCGCTAACTAATACAACAATTAAGGCCTCAGTGGCAATAAGAGAAGAGATACATAAAGACACTAGTGAATATTACAATTATAAAAAACACCTAAGTGGCAATAAGAAAAAGTAGAATATTAAATGAATTAGAATCAGGTTAAGAAAGGATTACCCTTTCTAATTGGTTTTGTATATATATTCTTTTCCATATCTGATTTTGTCTTGTATACCTTTTGTACTCACTATATATATGAATACACACATGACACAATTATTTTGTGGGTTTTACATTCTATCATAGTATCAGTAAGGTCTCTCTAAAAGTTCTGCCTTTTATCTCTCCCTTACTAAAATTTCAACATATTTTCTGATCCTTTTCCAATCACAGGCACAGACTGTTGTCGACCACAGCAGCAGCCTTTCACCGCCAGTTGTCCACCGATTGCAGTCCTTCGTCACCGAATCAAGCTGTTGGTTTCTCTCCTCCTCCGCCGAGCAGCCACCAAAGTTGTCCAGCCTTCCGCCGAGTCAGACCGTGTGCCGCCAATATCCAGAGAGCTTTCCCCCGAGTTCCGCTTTAAGTGTAGCCGGTTTTTTAGTTCACGTGCCACTACAGCGAGCTGAGTTTCTTCCACCGAACTCCGACCATGCTCCTCCTGCTCTCCGCGAATTACTCCCGTTCGTTGCCTGTTCGTTGTCGACTACTCCCGCTCTCGTCGTCATCTTCTTTGGCAAGGCAACTTTTGCAGTGGTTCGCCCACACATTAGATCCACTTGCCCCCCGTTCTCTCCCCAGAAGCGCGTGTTGCCACGCGCGCGTGTCCGAACTCGCACCTCTATCCTGCCGCGCGTGATTTCACGCGTCATTTAGCAGTTTCTCGAAGTTAAAAAATGAATTCTTTTGTGTGACTCGAGTGTCAATGGTGTTACGCCTCGGGTCATGTTAAATTACACGATGAATGGTACCAGTTGCAGTGTCAGTGGTGTAAGAAATTTGGTCATTTTGCCTCCACATGTCCTCATTTGGTTTCTCGGGTTTTTTCTCCAGCCGCTTCACCGCATATTCGCTGGATAGGTGATTCTAGCATTACCAACCACATGACTTCTTCTCAGTACGCTCTTGAACGCGTGACTCCTTATTATGGTAACCATCGTGTCTTTGTTGGTAATGGTTATGCTCTTGACATTACCCATGTTGGTAATTCTCAGGTCTCTGATTCATTATCCTTGTATGATGTTGTGGTGGTTCCACAAATTACTAAAAAAATTCCGTCTATTAGAAAGTTGACTCGGGATATGAATGTTGTTATTTTTTTGATGATTCTTCCTTCACTAATTTGAACAAGTTTACTAGAGATTTTATTGGCAAAGGTCATCTTGATCGTGGATTATATTTTTTGGATTATGATGGTGCTGCTTTCTCTGCTTTTATTGCATCGAGTGCCTCTAAAACATCTTTTGAACTTTGGCATAGTAGGTTGGGTCATTTTCCTCACAACATCATTTCGTCTTTGAGCAAGTCTGGATGTTTGTCAGTTACTAGTTTGCTGCATAAGACTCATTTATGTGTCGCTTGTGAGATGGCTAAAGGCAAGCGTCTTTCTTTTAATGACAATTTAAAACGCGCACCACACATACTTGATTTAGTTCATTGTGATCTTTGGGGACCTTCACTTGTTGTCTCTCGCGTCGGATACCTTTATTATATCATTTTTATTGATGATCACTCTCAGTTTACTTGGTTGTATACTCTGCGACGTAAGTATGATTTTGTGGAGGTTTTTATGCAATTTGAAGCTTTTGTTGAGAATCGATTTTCTACCACCATTAAAGTTTTTCATAGTGATGGTGGAACTAAGTTTGTGAATCATCGAATGCAAACTCATTTTGCGTCGAAGGGCATTCATCATCAGCTTTCATGTCCTTACACTCCAGAGCAAAATGGTCGCGTAGAGAGGAAGTATCGTCATATTACAGATACTGGTTGGTCGATGCTCTATCATTCTGGCCTTCATCATTCATTTTGGTATGCTGCTTTTTCCACAGCAGTTTACATCATTAATAGACTGCCCACTCCAGTTTTATCTGGTCAGTCTCCTCTCTCCATTATTTTTGGTACTACGCCAGACTACTACAACTTTCATCCCTTTGGTTGCCGTGTTTTCCCTTATTTCAGGCCATATGTTGCGCATAAATTAGCCCCTCAGAGTATGTCTTGTATATTTTTGGGGTACAATTCACAGTACAAAGGTTATCGATGTCTTGATTCTCTCACAAAGAGGGAGTATATCACTCGTCATGCTCATTTTGATGAGTCATTTTTTTCGGCTTCTCGTACTGGTACTGTTACAGATTCATCATCACTGGATGCTTCAACTTTTTAGAGCCTTCGTCAGTTCTATCATAGGTGTTTGAGCCATCTGCGCCACAGAATCACCCATTATTTTGGAGAATTTAAAATTTTAGATTTCACCGGAAACTCAGGGTTCTATAGAAAAGTGTGTTTGTCTGCCACAGGGTGACCAACAATATGATCGACAGCAACCAGTGCCACCAGCATATCAGACAACGAAGTCGCTGCCGATCCACGCACCGACCACCTCGGCCGGGCACCAGTTTCACTAGCCGACCACGCCGGTCACGCATCGACGAAACACACCCCATGTACTGACGCCTCCAGCTTAGACGGCAGTCTCGGCGAGTCCACTTTCCCCCAGAGTTTCCATCCTCGACATCTGCATCGAGTGTCACGCCCGGTTCCTCGGGTTTCGTGCCATCCTCAGGATCCGAATCATCTCCTACTCTGGGTCTCTCTTCTCGGTATCCGATGGCTACACTCTCCCGCACTAGATCTTTACGGTTCAAGGATATTTCTGATTATAACATTTTTGGTTTATTGAGTGCTTCATTTGCAAAGACTGAGCCTCTTAGTCATCGTTCTACGGTCAAGGATCCAGATTGGGTTGCTGCAATGGATTCCGAGATGGCTGCTTTGCGTGCTCAGCAGACATGGGAGCTAGTTCCCTGACCTCCTCGTGTCAATGTTGTTGCCTCTAATTGGTGCATCGTTTAAAGTACAAGTCTGATGGCTCACTCGATTGGCACAAGGTCAGGTTAGTTGCTCAAGGTTTTTCCCAACTACTTGGTTTTGATTATGATCATACATTCAGTCCGGGGTGAAAGCATCGACCGTTTGTACTGTTTTATCTCTTGCTGCTACTCGTAATTGGCCATTACGACAGCTTGATATGAAGAATGCAATTTTAAATAGTGTTCTTGACTCCCCGGTTTACATGGACCAACCTGCTGGTTACAAAGATCCTATGCATCCTGATTATGTTTGTCATCTACGCAAGACCATTTATGGATTGAAACAAGCGCCTCGTGCTTGGTTTCAACATTTTCGTACTTTTTTGGTTGGCCTGGGTTTTGTGTGCAGTTCTGCAGATACCTCCTTATTTGTTTTCTCATATGGTGCCTCTTTACTCTATATGGTGGTTTATGTTGATGACATTATTCTCACTGGGAATGATGGTCATCTCATTTGGAAGTTTATTGATCGGGTTAATCAGGAGTTTAAGATTACCAATCTTGGCACTTTACAGTATTTCCTGGGATAGGAGGTTGTTCGTATTTCCGACGGCTTATTTCTTGGGCAAGCAAGGTATGCCAAGGACATTTTATTGCGTGCCAACATGCAGGATTCGGCATCGATTGCTATTCCTTTTGTTGTTTTTTTGCAGCTTTCAAGTACTACTGGCAAGCCATTCAAAAATCCCACTTTTATCGTTCTTTGGTTGGTGCACTACAATATTTGTCCATTACGCGTCCTGATATTTCTTATGTTGTAAACACGGTTAGTCAGTACATGCAGGCACCTACTGATGATCATTACGAAGCTATTACTAGAATTTTGCATTATGTTCATGGGACTATGCATTATGGTCTTCAGTTTCGCTAATCTAGTTTCATGGAGTGCGAAGAAACAACCTACGGTCTCTCGTTCAAGTTCAGAATCAGAATACCGGGCTATGACAAATACTGCTGCGGAACTAGCTTGGTTGATGAATTTACTTCGGGATTTGCAAGTCTCTTCCTGTGCACCACCCATTTTGCTGTGTGATAATAATAGTGCTATTTTTCTTGCTCAAAATCCGGTTTCGCATAAGAGAGCCAAGCACATTGATATTGATTATCACTTTGTGAGTGAGATGGTGTCTTCTGGCAAGATCAGGGTTGCTCATGTTCCTACGAATCAACAGCTTGCCGACATCTTTACAAATGGTTTATCTCGTCCTCAGTTTGAGTTTTTACGATCCAAACTTTGCGTTGCGACCGGTCCAACCTTCACTGGAGGGGGTAATAGAATAGATGAATTAGAATCAGGTTAAGAAAGGAAAAAATTCTTTTGTACATATCATTTTCCATATCTGATTTTACCTTGTATATCTTTTGTACTTCCATATCTGATTTTACCTTATATATTTTTTGTACTTTCTATATATATATATGAATACACACTCACGATTATTTATGAATTTTACATTTTATCATAAATGAAGAGTTGGGAATCTAACTGAAATATTATCTTTTTTGGAAATTTGTGTTAGAATGATTTAAATATAATGTATAATATTAAGATTTGAGAATATATAAATTCATAAAATAATTATTTAAATCTCGACCGTTGCACCTAACTTCTGCATTTTCAAGCTATTTTATTTTTGATGATGTAGATAATTTCGTTTTTTTAATAATTGGATCCTTAAATGATGAAATACAAAGCGGAATACAGCTACGAATAGTTAAAGTTGGTCTAAAATTGATGGTAGTATATCGGGACTCGGGAGGATCATAAAAATTTGGATAATCCTTTGATCCCAATAAATACTAATTTCGATAAAATACTTTCTAGTTTTTACCTCAATTTAAATTAATTAATATATTATTTAGTACTATTATATGAGTATTTATTAAGTTTGGTTCAATTTGGATCAAGTGAAAAGAACAATGTCGAAGTCATTAGCTCGATTGAAGCGTTTCAACAGTTTTTTTTAAAAAATCATGGCAACCATCGTAAATTTAACTTAAACATTATACTGTTACATTAAAATATTTTATTTTAATTTAGATTTGGTTCTTTAGATCTTATACTGTTACATGAATTGGACTGAAATGAAATGAAATAAAATATATTTAAAAATAGTAATAATGTAATTAAATTAAACTTTTCCATCAACACTTATTAACATGTTACATAGTTTATGAAGTGTCATTTAAATATTTTTTTAAAATATTATTATCTAAATCTTAAAAAGTATTATGTTAAATATGATAAAACATCACTTAAGTTAATACTTGTAAAAGTGTTACAAGATGTTCAACTTAATATTTTTAGCACTTAAAGCAATATTTTCAAAGTGTTGCATTAACATTAGTTTGTAGCATTAATATTTAAATTAAAAGTTCATTGTTTAAATTTATAATTAAAATATCCGTCTCATAAATATAGAGAAGATGGCATTTTCTAACACTTAAGTCCTGTCCAGTTGAGTTTATTTGGTACTGAATTTAATTTATTATTGTTAAATCTAGTTTATTGGTGATGAGTTTAGTTTATTGGTGTTAATTTTAATTTATTGGTGCTAAACTGAATTTATTGGTAGTTTATTTTTAAAAATAAATAAAATGAATGACTCCCTAAATGATGTTGTACTCGTAACATATTTCACTTGTAGACTTATTACTCAGTCAGTGACTGTCGAGAAACCTTTATAATTTTTTTATTATTAATTTCTTCTTTTAATGTTGAATTTATTGGTACTGAATTTAGTTTATTGGTGTTAAATTTAATATTTATTGATAAATTTAATTTATTAGGATAAAATTTAATTTATTTTTATTAAAATGTATTGAAATTAAATCCAACCTGACATTACCTTAGTCCACTTCACTGATCTTTGATCAAACTACACCAGAAAGTTCGTTTAGTCCTAAAATATCTACTGGCTTATCAATTAATATATCATGTTTACCACCACTTTCCTAATTTGTTTGTGTTGGTCAACAGACTAATCCGCATCATTAGGCATGCATGCCAGTATGTTCATTTCTTGCTTTACAGATCACAAGTCTCCATTCAGGGTATTTATGATTAGCATCAAAATACCATAAAGGAAAAAGATGGCCCATGTTACGAGTTTTACTTATAAATAGTACTATAATAAATAATGAAATTTCACTTGCTATAAAAAAAATTGGATTAAATAATTTTCTAATCCATACCTTTAGAATGAAAGTGTCGATATAATCCTGTAAAACTATAAAGTGCTAAATTAACCATAACTTTACGATGAATTGTGCTAATATAGTCTTCCGATCACATTTTGGCACTAACTCAACTATTTGGCTGTTGACCGGACCAGAAAAGACAAATTTACCCTCAAGCATTTCAACTTATTTTCCCCTCTTATTACCTCGGCGGTGAGGGTTTGCCAGCACCCACCTCCTGCCGTTAGCCACACACACCCTCTCCTACCTGCCACCACCACTCGCCACACCCTTCACCACCATTACCGGCCAAACCCTACCACCGCCACCGCCACCATCCGTCAAACCCTACCACCACCACCTGCCGGAGATCCTTCACAACAGTCACCCCAGAAACACTCGGCATCCCAGCCACCACCCTAGCGCCACCCAGCAACCACTTCCACCAAACCCTCACCTCGCCGCTGCCAAACCCTCGCCGTCGCAGAAGATCCTTCACCGTAGCCACCCTAGAAACACTGGGCATCCCATCCACCAGAAACACTCGACACCCCAGAAATACTCGAGTTCCTTCTCCTTTCGATTCTCCATCGCCCTCTGCCACCATTACTTTTCTTGCTCGCTCCACCTATCCTTTCTCTCGCTTATTGATTTGCTCCACCACAGCCTGGGGCGTTATCCGCCGCGGCCTAATTTTACTCCGCCCTAAATCAGCCTGCGCAGGAACCACCAGGGCCTCATTTTGATACCTATGTGTTTCTGTGAAATCGAAGAAGAATGAAGGGCTGGGCAGAGGTTTTAGGCAAGAGATTTATGGGCAATCAAAGAAGAATTGGTTTCAATTTTACGGCTTATGGAGGGCTGGCGGCGGAGCAAGAATGTGTTTCTCGGCATGCGGCCGAGGTACGCCGGGTTAGAGAATGAAGGTTATATTGATCTTTTTATTTTATTTTTTTAATCTAGGTACAAAATAGTAATTTTCGGTCAAAATTCTCGTTGACAATCGAAGTCAACGCATCTCAGAGTTATATTGGCATATATTTTATAAAGTTAGTGTTATTTTGGCACAATATGATTTTACAGGGTTATATTGACCCTTTTAGTTTAAAATAATGATTATTTTGACACTTTACTCATTACACTCAACAATCTTATTGGTTGCAGATTTGTAATTCTAAATTTATTTCTCCGGTATCTTTTTGTTGTAAAAAGGCATTTGTATAATTTGAATTCAATAGATTCGATACATTAAACCCCGCTATATTTTTTTTAATTTTTTAAATAAAGGATTCTTATATTGTGTAGAACAAAAACATAATTGCATTGAGCCGTTGTTGTCCACTGAAAAACTTCTCTTCCGAGACACACCTCCAAAAGTTTAAAAATCAAATTTCCATACTACAACGAGATTTTTCCCTATCCAAATCAAATTTCTAGACTTAATCCTATGACAGCCCTTTATTGGCTGTATCACCAAACATGTCTTTGGAGTTTTTTCCCTCTAACTGTTGTGTAACAGACGAGCAATCCTTTGTTGTGTTGGATGTTTTTCGAGTTTGTAGCTTTCCAAAAATAAATTTTCTAAGTCAGTGGAGGCATCCAATGGGAGTGTTACCACAGTAAAGCCGTCATTGGAGGTTTCAACAAGAATTCTCTGTTGCTGAAAACCAAATGTTCTTTGAACTTGAACAAACAAAATTGTTTTTTATTTGATTAATTCCTACACATTAATTAAAATTTCTAAATGTACCTATTTTATACTAAAAATTATTCTGGCCCATGCTGTTGAGACACAACCCAAACTGAATTTTGAAATTTTGCCCACCCACAGTGAATGACCTAACCCAACCTGTACTGAAGAGGCTCGACCATGAATAGCCCGAATTGGTAACCCACCCCCGGTTGTGATGACCCTAAATATAGACCCTACATGAATTCTGAAATCACGACGAGCCATAGTGGATGACCTAGCCCAACCTGCATAGAAGAGACTTGGCTCTGCCTTACCCTACTTGGTAATTAAATCTAGTTGTAATGACCATAAATCTAGACCTAACTTGACATGATAACCTATATCCTATATCTGATTCAATTGTGATCCAGCCCATGTCTATTGAGAACCTACGTTACCAGTGACTTGCCTTGGCCCAGCCTGCTTTCTCTGGAAACCAACAAACTCCCCGCCCGCTAAATCTACCCACATACACAAACCCGCTTTCTCTGTCGACAACGAGCAACCTACCTCGAAAACTCAACGATCGCCAACGATTCATCCATTTCGCCGACATATATCAATGTTGCTTCGTCATGGTTGTCGAACAATACTCCTATCCAATCAACGACCGTCTTCATCTCCGATCACCATTCTAAGTACCACCCATCCAATCCAACGTCAATTTAAACTCACTGATACAATATACAGTATTTTGTTATCGATTAAATCTCGTGGCAATGTGAGACTCATGCGGTGTTTGTCAAAGATGAGCATTCACCGCTCTTCGGCATCTCAAACCCACTCTCAAATTGTTGGTTGCTATTCTCCATCATTAATTGTCATCGGCGCAACAAGAGAAACTTCTCTATGTAGCAATAAAGGACTTCTTCAGCACAAATGCAATATGAAAAATTTTCTCTACGAATTAGAAGCAACAAAAGAGGTTTTTTTTTCCCTTTTATTCAAAACCTAATTAGTAAAAAAACAAGAAGAGAAAAGGTGAACTTCCGCATGGGCATCTCCGATCTGTTCCAAAACTCTTCAAAACTAAAAAACATGATCATGTTCAGAAACGTAGTCACGAAATCTGTTGGGTAAATAATTTGCTATAATTAATGATAATAAATAAAATTTTCTCCATAATTCAGTCCAATACTACACTTTTTTTAAAAAAAAATTACAAACAAGCAACCAAATTACATATGAACATCCTAATTTAGCACCTAACTAGGAGACATCACCATTGAATCTGTTGAACCTCAGTTGAGCATGAAACTCCATCCATTTGATAGCTAGGGGTGTCATCCCGAGAACACTCAAACGCTGCACCACCAACGAACTGCTGCCACCGTCATCGACCACCTGTAGATTGGGAAACCACAGCGGGGACCACTGACACCGTCCCATGATGTTAGGTAATCATCATCAAGAAATTGTTCTAATATTCACAATTCTTGATGGGGTGTGTTTTGAACTCTAAACCTCTCAATTATAGAGAGTGTGGTCCTTTCTATACACTGCGAATTTAAATCCTAACCTAAACAATTATTTGAAATTCACTCCTTTCTGCTTGATAGAGTATTTAAAAATAGTAATATTGTGTGAATATTACTTGTATTTGTATTTAGAATAGATTCCTTTTTATTTTATGTTTAGGTATTTGTACCTCTAATATTGTAAACCAGATCATAAATACAATCAAAACATTACACCGATATTTTATACATGGTATTAGAGCCTAAAATTCTGAAACCTAAACTCTATAATTTCCGCTGCCGTTTCCTCAAGCTTTCACCACCTCCGACGACTGCGCGTAACATCCACGTGTCGTCGTTGTCCATAGCTCACTATTCGTTGCTAGATCTCCGACTGCCACCGTAGTTCGCCAGCTGCTGTAGTTGCCGATTCGACATGTTGATTTTTTTCAATCGCAAGCATCGCTGCACCGCTTGTCACTCACCGCGTCCTTCAATACCACGCTCTGTCGTGTCGTATGCTACCGAACCGAATTCACCGCCGATCTGTCCATATGGAAAATCCTGAATCTGAATCTGAATCTGCCCGTGATGCCGCCGAACGTGCTTGCATTGCTACCAAAACTGAGCCCAACAAGCTATAAAATCTCAATGCCACCGATGTTATTGCAGTTTTACTCAAGCGGTTGCAATTGCAATCTGGCACTTGGCCATCTGCACCCGTTGGTCAATCTATGAACTTTCAATACTACCTTGGTTCTTTTGACGGTCCTGGTTTGGTCATCTATCCCGTTGTATTGAAGGGTGAAGAAAATTACCTTTAGTGGACTACTGTGATTTTTAGTGCTATGTTTGCTAAGAAGAATATTGGTTTCATTGATGAAACCATTATCACACACTCGGCTGGTGATCCTGATACTGGTGATTGGACTAGAGTTAATGCTACAATTGTTTTCTAGATCTTACAGACTGTTGATCCAGCCCTACGATCTTCTACGACTTATTTTTTCAATAGTTAAGGAATTGAAGGATGATCTTGCTGGACGTTTTTCTCCTTGTAATGGCCCAATTTTTTTTACAGATGCGTGATGATATACAAAACTTTCGGCAGAATGGTCAGACTATTTCCATTTACTTTGGCAAACTCAAGAAGTTGTATGTGACTACAACTCTCTTCAACTTCCTCGGGTTTGCTCCTGTGAAACTTGCAAACCACTGTGCACATGTAACCATGTTGCTGCTGTTGCTTTCCATGATTGTGAGAAAGAGATGGTTTATCAATTTCTCCTCGGTTTAGATGAATGTTATCACTCCTTGCCATCCAACATCATGACAAAAGATCCATCGTCATCTGTCATGTGTGTATGCCTTTGCGGCTAGTGGCGAATCCAGAAAATTTTCAATAGGGTAACCAAATACTAATACCCCATATTAAAAAAATATATTTAATATTAATGGTAAAAAAATTACATGGGGTAACCAAATACTAATACCTCTTTTTTTTACCACGGGGTGGTTACCCCATGCCCCATGCTAGATCTACCCCTACTTGCGGCTCAGGAGGAGAATCACAAAGCTGCTATTCGTTCTCGCGAGTCTTCAACTAGCTCCATGGCATATGCTGCTCGACGCCTACCACATTCAGGATCTTTTTCTAGAGTTCCCACTTTAGCTTAACGTAAGAATCTTGTTTGTACGCATTGACATTGCAAGGGCCACGACAAAACTTCTTGTTTCAAGCTCACATGCTATCCAAAGTTGTTCACGTAGATGAGGAACAGATCCAATGCAGCAAAGAAAATGGCGCCAGCTCAGCCAATCGATGCCAAGATCGGTGCTCCAGCCGACGGCGCCGCCACGATCCGCCCTCCTCCGCCGCCATTTGCAGGCACCGTGGTGTCGCCACCAGGATTTGTGGCGGCCGCCTCCTCCGTTGCCCTTGCCCATTCTGATTTTGGTCTTTCTGTATCTGACGACCAATGGAGTAAGACCCAACATTTATTTAATCAGTTCAATTATATTTCTGACCATGGGTCATGTAAGCCTACTTTACCTTAGATTCTTGATTCGGGAGTCTCGTGTCACATGACTGGTGACAAGGGGTCTCTTACTAATATTACTACTACTATCGATTTTGTGAATGTTCTACTGCCTGATAAATCCGAGTCGTCTGCCACACACAATGGTTTTGTACGTTTTGGAGATACTATTCTCACTCATATGCTTTACCTACCTTGTGATGTCATTTATTACCATGCTATGGATTGGTATATGCCTTAAAATGTCTAGATTTATTTACTAAAAGTTATTGCATTTTAGATAAAATCAGTACAAGGATTGTGATTGGTGTGGGTGAACAACAGAGAGGGAATGGGGTTATTGGTTTCGTCTGCTGGATATGCGCGTTCAGTCTCATATCCCGCAGTCAGTTCTGACAGTTGCTTCGGTTTCTGCATCTTCATTTGATTTATGACATCAACATATTGGGCACCCGTCCTCTTCAGTGTTGTCTTCTATTCCTACTATTGATTTTAGCACAGATAATATTTTTGTTCCTTGCTTTGTGTGTCATATAGCAAAATAGACTAAACATAATTTTTCTATAAGTTTTCGAATGCTAGTTCTTTGTTTGAATTAATACATTGTGATGTTTGGTGGTCTTATCGATCACCATCTTCTATTAGTGCATTTTATTTTTTAAAACTATACTTGATGATTATGTTCGAGCTATCTGTGTTTATTTATTAGTGGCGTACTTCTACATTTATAGAATTTATTTTCTACATAGAGGTAGGCTTTTGACACCAAACTCCCATTACTATTTGAAGTTCTTTTTTCAAAATTTAACTAATGTTGATACAAAATTTTATTAATAAATAACAGTATTATGTGTGGTTTTGTTAATTTATTACAATATAGTATACTTTAGTTACTTTTTTATTTTAAAAAATCACGCACAATATAATTATTAATTCAATAAAAAGTGAAAATGTGGCTTTTGATCGACATGAGTGGCTTCTCGCGTCTTTTGATACCCAAATAAAAAAGAAATAATTAGAAAGCATATTTATGGCCCTTAAGAATAAATTTCATGGGTAGGTAAAGAAATACTGGAATACTATGTTTCTATACTTGCACAGTTTAACATTTCTTACACAAAAAGAAGAAGATTTCTATATCGGGCATTGACTTAAACTCAAAATTACTATTTTTCTTCCTTATATTATAGATTGATTTCTAAAAAAAATTAGATGAATTAGAAAGTGAATTAAAAACATTTTGTGGTGTATACTTGCGCCTTCAATTAAAATGAACAAAACAACAACAAATATATAGTATGCACGTTAATTATATGCAGAGTGTAAAAGGATTTGTGGTCTAACAATAAACATGCACATTGTAAACAATAACAATTCATACAGAACGGTATAAAAACTAAAAAAATTAAGGAATTGCAAATTTTAAGAATAATTGAATGACGATAGCTAGTATAGTATAATATTTACTGTGTATTTAATGAAAATCATTTAAAGATACTGGGGGAAATGCCCTACAACGATTATAATGAGTGAAATTGACATGCAACCTAACTAGCCCCAAGCAGTAGTTAACATGTTGCGGAAAAAATACGTTAAACAATACGAAAAATAATATCACTTAATTATACTTCTCCCTCTGTTTTGTTATTTGTGACACACTTACTATAAATGTATGTTTTTTTTATTTGACACTTTTTCCATTTTCGGCAAGATTCCTTCAATTTCATCCACTCATTTTACTTTTTTACTTTCTACATTCAATTTAATCTACTTATTTTACTTTCTACATTCAATTTCATCTATTCATTTTCTTAACATAAATTCAAACACCTAAAGTTATAGTGGTATAAATAGAAAAACGGAGATTCGGAACGTAGGAATAGAATTGAAATGAAATGATGTAAACTGAACCTAAAATTAAACTACTCCTGCTCTTCGACCCTGTTCCCCTAAACTGAATTTCTTCTGAACTAAAATTAAACCTGATAAAAAAAATTTGATGAAAATTGAATTAAATAACATCAAATTCATGATATAAGTTGAACCTAAAATTAAACTAGACTTACTTATGCTCTTCTATCCCATTCCCTTAAACTAGTTTTCTTCTAAATTAAACTGAACTAAAATTAAACCTGATAAAAATTAAATAATAATTGATGAAAACTGAATTAACTAAAATTAAATAAAAATTTTACTAAGTTAAATTAAACCGAATTAATATGCAAATATATATATATATATATATATATATATTTTTTAAAAAAATAGGTTCTATTCTCTAGAAGTCATCTGAACTAAACTGAAATAAAAATACGTGTATTAAAAATAATAGTAATATATAGTTAAATAAGTTAAATTTTATCGGATTGTTGAATTGAGTTGAACTACTAAATGAAATTAAACTAATACTGGATAAGCCGAGAGAAAAGATAGCCTTAATCTCAATCAATGTAACACAATAACATGTGTTTTTTAAAAAAAGTTAAGATGATTTTTTGAATTTAAGCTTCAGGTAGAAATTGTCCCTAACAATATATGATTTTCTGATGACTTTTTTTTTCCAGTAAAACTTATTGACTTCAAATCTTATCTAAAAATTCAAAGACAATAGGAGAAACTCAAGTCAAAGTCGTTAAAACAACGTACTTTTAGCGATCCCGTTTCTCTATGAGAATTTGCATTAAATTTGTAGACTGTAGTCAATGGCGGAACTGAACCGCGGCGAGCCGGTGAGGCCGCCCCGATAAATTCCGATGAACTAAGGAGCAGTGCTCTTTGTGTTTTTGTGCGCCCCGATAGGCAATTCGTCCGTCTGGGAAATTTTTCATCGCAATCATACCTTCTTCATCGTCTTCTGTTCAGTTGCGCTGGAGAAGACGACGTGAGCGTGTTCGGTTTTTATTTCTTTTGGTTTGGAAAATAGTTACAACATCAATTAGCAGAGGAAGAGAAAGAAGCACCATGTTTATTATAGAGTCTTCTTTTACAGTTGTTTTGAGAGGAAAATTCAAGAAAAAGTTATGATGGCTGCTTGGACGGATGAATGACGGATGAGAGAAAATTTTGCAGAGAATATATTTTTTTTAGGCTTAGTTTGGTAAGATTGTGGAGCAGAACACTTTGGAAGATTTGGGAAATTCAGTAAGGGAATGTTACAGGATATTCAATTTTATGTGATGGCCTTTATTATCTGATTTTTTTCCTTTTGAATTTTGAGTTTTGTCCTATTTTGGTTTCTTCCACTTTTAAGATTTATTTTGAGCATTAACTTTCTATAATTAAATTTGTTACTTAATTGTTTTAACTTGTAATTTTAATTTGATTGGTTGTAACATGTAAGTTTGTTGATTATATTTTTCATAATTTATAATTATATTTTAATTTTTTAAAACTGGTTTTCATTGAATAAAATTTGTTTGTTTCATTAATTTTGTTGTCATTTTTTTGAGTGGTTTGTTTTAAGTATATTTTAAATTATTATTATTCAATAAATTTTAAAAATAATTTTTGACAGTCTGGCCCTCCTAAATTTTTGTTCTGGTTCCGCCACTGACTGTAGTTCTTTGGGATATCGTTTATTATGTATTTTTTTGGAGGGGGGGGGGGTCAAGTTGGAGGTAATTTTACGCATTATAAGTGTTTCATATATGATAAATATTTTGCAATTATAACGATCGGGTTTAGTCTCCTAATTTAGGGAAAGAGGCTTGAACGAGATGGAGACATACCAGATCTTTAAATGGGGAGATTCAGTTTTTTGAATGCCTTTGATGTTTGATTGGAAGAGTGGAAGGAACATTTTGAGTGTATTTTATCTGATGCTTCATCGTGATCGATTTTGTTTAGGGATATTGGGTTAGTATTTTATTTGTTAGAATAAATCAGTTAGATGATTAGATTTGTTCTTATCTTGTTGACTAACCTATAGTTATATTAGAACTAGTTTACCTTATCTCTTGTACTATCTATTTATTCTCTTTCATGGTTAATGATAATCTTTACGGGAAATATCTTCTATCATGGTCACAAGCGGCGCGAAGCACATCGACATCGACTATCACTTTGTTCGTGAGTTGGTGGCCTCCGGCAAGTTTCGAGTTGCGCTTGTACCTACTTCTCTTCAGATAGCGGACATTTTCACCAAAGGCCTCTCTCGTCCGTTGTTTGAGTTCTTTAGATCCAAATTGTGCGTCGGCGAACATCCGACGATTTGATTGAGGGAGATGTAAGAATAAATCAGTTAGATGATTAGATTTGTTCTTATCTTGTTGACTAATCTAGAGTTATATTATGACTAGTCTACCTTATTCATTGTACTCTCTATTTATTCTCTTTCATGGTTAATGATAATCATTACGGAAAATATGTTATATCAGTATTATTAGATATCTACACATTGAAAATTACTTATTTCTTGCGTGCTCTCTCTTATTGCCACATAGGTCTTTGTTTAGAATTGTAATATGAATAATGTTTGGGTGTATATCTCTCTTATTCTCACTAAGATTAAATTAAAATTGCACATTATACAAAGATAAAAATTGATAGAGTCCGTCTCTTGAAAGATCGTCTTTATATAAGTTATAGAAAAATTAATATTTAAGCTGTAAATTTTAAAAAAATTTAAATTGTATTAATCGAGTCATAACCTTACAATCGACGCATATTTCTAACCGATAACACTTACTATGGGCAATTTTTAATAGAAAAATGAAACAAAAATGACAAACTCCCTAATCTGCTCGACTACTCCATCCCATGTCCCAAAAATTCAACCTTAAACCCCGTGTGGACCCGCCACGTAACCTCAAACCTCAAACCCCCCACCCACTACCCAGCACACGCACCCACCCTGTGAAAGCCCAGACCAAATCCCCATTCTAACCCGTAAAAAACGACAAAGTAGGAAGGACCACGGAAACTGGAAAAATTCCCCCCCTGA
>JAULKM010107969.1:0-23771 GCA_032355605.1 Rubia tinctorum | reverse complement strand
TAAATTGCTAAATTCTAATCACAATTCAGATTTCAAACTAACGATGGTGTGACGTGGCAGGGACGGACTGACGGTGACGGAGGTCGGCGGGAAGCATCGGCGTCCGACGAGCAGTGGCCGGCGGCGGTGCCTAGAGGCTGAGCTGCTGAGGAGTACTCACCACAAGGGCCAAGCCGAGGCTGCTGCTGTGGTTGCCTAATGTTTATTGGATTGGATTGGATACTTGTTTTATTAGGGTTTCCCTAAGATTTGGGCCGATTGGGTTTTAGCCCAATCAGCCCTTATTTTTTTGTCTGATATTACTTCAAAACGACGTCGTTTAACTTGCGAGATACGACGTCGTTTTGATGGCCGGGAAACAAAAAAAACCAAAACCCGTTCCTCTTCCCCGTTCCTCTCCCGTAATTTCACGGTGAAATTTGCAGCGGCTCGCCGGAATTGAAGGGGTGGCGGAATCCGGTGGCTACCGGCGGCCCTAACACTAATTTTTGGGCCGCCGGAACGTAGGGGTGGCGCCAGTACCCCTCGCCACCCCCTGGTTCCGCCACTGGGTGTTTGGGATATTGAAAGGAAGAGATGGCATGACTGGCGGAGGGGGAAGTGCAACTCCAGTAGGCATGATTAGAATAGAAGGTATAATCGGGAACTTGGCATGTTTGGAGTCTCGTTGTTGTTTGACGCAACTGGCGGGACATGCGGAAATAAATAAAGTAACGATGAAGCAATCTTAAACATCAGATCAAGTGGTTTAATGGTTTAGATTTGTTCTCACATAAATGAGTGTTCTCACATTAAACCACTTTCATATATATATATATATATATATGACACACACATATAAGAAAGTAAAGAGGGGGGTTTTGGTTGGTTTTTCTAAATTATGAATTTGAAGACAAAACAACTAGCAAAGTAATGTAAATATACTAATCATGCAACAAGCTAGTACAAAGATGATAAAATCAACAATGACAAAGTCTTGAGGGCAATTGATTCCCACTTCCAAACCTCTTATAGATCATAGAATCGTTTACTCATTCATTCACATTTAATTCCTATGGGAAATGTTATCACTTCCATTTTGAAGATCAACATTCATTTCTTCTTAAGAGTAATTTGCAAAAGCAATCAACGACATTTTGCAAACCTCATTGATGACCACTTTAGACAAAGAACGCCTAAAGGTATTTCATCAATATCATCGTACACAAAGAACCATAAATTTGATAACAACTACAAGCATTCTACTAAATGCCTCGCCATTTAACCAAACAAAGTATTCATTAGACTAAACTTAGAACAATCAACATTCAAAATTCAACCTGTTATTTCTACCTGAGGATAAATACGAAAACAAACCCCATTAACATACTCACCTAGCAAAATTAACATCACATCACACATCAAGAAGTTCTAAATTCATGTTCTTGGATTTTCATGTCAAAGAGCTAAGAAATTGTGCACATCTCTAACATCCTAAAACTTAGTCATACAAACACATCATATTCTCAAACAATCCATAGTGTAAATGAAACAAACATTCACATTAAGAACACAATACATGCTAAATAACAAATGCTTCAAGAAAGAGTGAAATAGAGGTTCTTACTACATTGGTTTGGAAGCTTCAATCAATTGCTCTAAAGTGATGAGTTTAGCTAATACAAGTTATAATAAAATTCATGGACAAATTCATACATAATGAAAGAGAGAAAATATGAAAAGGAAGAGGAAACAGGGGTTTGGAGAAGAGGAAATCCGGCCAAGAAGAGAAGATGGGAAGTGGGTGGCCAAAAATGGCCTTTATAGTACAAGAGAGAGGAAAACAAAGACAAAAAGAAAAGGTGCAGTAGGCTTCGATCGAGTAAAAATGGCATCACCCTGGAAAAAATGGCATCTCCAGTGCGGTGGAGGCTTCGGTCCAATTTTTAGATCTTGGCTCGCTCATCCACCCGAGCAGATGATGATCATCATGGGCGAGCTGCAGTTTGTGGCTTCTTGTTTTTCTTCCCATTGGTGAACCATTGATCCTTTTTGGGAGTTCTTGTAGTCAATTTCATAGAGCTCGAGAAGACAAATCCAATGGTACTAACCTTGGGAGCTGTTTCATCTTTTATTATTCCCATAGCTCAATTCAAACTTACAGATCACAATTAATCTACTTCTTTGTATTCCTTCTTTGACCCTTCTATCCACGTTTTGAATCGTGGCCTTCAATATTCTACCATCCGTTTTGATGGTCTTCACTAAAATACTCCGAAGTTCTTACGAGAAATCTATGAATTAAGCTCACAAAAAGGAATCTAGATGCTCGTAAGGACAAAAATCTATTAGACTCAAAATAGGTTACAAAATGAAGGATTTAGATACAAAAATAAAAAACGGTTATCTAAACCCCTTATGATGTAAACCCACCTAAATCTAGAAATCCTATAACAAAAATATTACAAAAGAGATGTTAAATGCTTTGAAAAATACATGCATTTGACGTCTCATTAAAAAACTCCCAAATCGGATCAGTGATTCACCCGTAGCTTCGTAAACAAGTTGAAAGCCAAGTTTTAGAAGAGTCGAACACTGGCATGGCCCATGTAGATATGCATGGCTTATGCCAAGCTCGTGCCTAATCACTTGCAAAAGAGACTAAGTTCAAGCACGGGCCGTGTGCTTTTTCAAAGGCCGTGCACCAAGAAGTTGAAGAACGAGGTCTCTAGTCCATGACTCATGAGGTATTGTGTGACCGCATGCTCAGAAGAAGAAGAAGACTACGACTCTGGTCTATGGAACGCGTGCTTTTGTACGGCCTGTACGCTCAGTATACCGAGGGAGCAGCTCCAGTCCGCAGCCCATGTACTTTTATACAGAATGTATGCTTTTACATGGTCGTGCCGACATCGCACTAGTGGTGGCCTTAGGGTTTCACTAGTGGTGGCCTTAGGGTTTTATTAGGGTTTCTTCCAAGCTTGGACCTTTAGAGGAACATTTATCTTCTCTTATATAGGGGGCCTTTAGTCTCCTAGGGTTTAATAAGTATGCATAATATATAGTTTACTTTTGGTAGGTAGGAAGGAAGAGGGGAATTCTCTCTCTCTATAGTTCTCCTTCTCTTTTCCTTCTCTTTGTTTCTTAGAACCATGGTATTTAATTCAATTAATGTCATGGATCTATTAGTAGTAGAGTAGTTTATTTACAAGATTATTTTATTTGTATTCACGACTAGGTGATGATTTTGTGAGATTTTAGATCTTCCTATCTTTTATGTCTATGAATATTCATTTTTGACTCGTGCTTATTATTCTTGTGAGATGCATGTTGTATGTATTCTATGATGCACCATTTTTCTATAATATGTTATCGTGCTAGGCTTGATGGCTACCTTGGGAGTTGATGTGCACCTTTATGCATGCATTAGCCAATGAATTTGACACATTTATTATTATTTTTTATTTGGTTGGTTGCTAGTTTTAGCAAGTTTTGCACGACAAAAGATTTGGACGACCATTATTGGTTTTCTTGTCTAAATCCCAAGTTTTGTAGACTTAATTGATTCTAATAGACACTTTTTATTCATGAACACCTAGTTCTTACATTGTGATCTTATTAGTAGGTTTCTCGCGAGTACTTTTTATCATCTTTTTGTAGAAGGTCACCCGCGAGGGTGATAGTAGATAATTGAAGGCCATTCGCAAGGATGGTAGAAAATATCGAAGGTCATTCACAAGGATGGTATTAGATTAAAGGACATGACTCCAAAGAGTGATAGTATATGGAATTGATCCCGGAAAAGAAGGATTTGAAGTTCAAGAAGGCCAAGACCGAAAGATAAAGAAACAGAGAAATTGTAGTCTGAGAGTTGCACAAAGTTCTAGGAATGATCTGAGAACAATCATTCTTTGTCAGTAGCACCGTTGGATTCTTATTCTCGAACACTATAAAATTGACTACAATAACTCTCAAATCTGATCAGGGATTCATCTGTATCGGAGCAAACAAGTCAGTCGGCATGGTCCATGCACAAGGGTGCACGATCAGAAGTTCTAGAGCAAGCACTAGCCCACGGCCTATGCAGGTCTGTGCACCCCACCTTGCACAAGGCTGCACTTCCCGTGTTAGTCCATGTGGCCCACAACCCACGTGGCTACATGGATCATGCCATGGCACACGGGCCATTTTACACGGATCGTGTCGTTCGCCACTGGCCACACAAATTGCGACTGCTAGGGTTTTTTGGCAATTTTTGGGCCTATTTCAAGGTCCAGTTCCATATTACTATATATGGACCTTTTTCTACAAGGGTTTAATTTTATGCTCATTATTAGACATCAAAAGTAGGTTAGAGAGATAAAATACTATTCCTTCTCTCTAGGTACTTTTATTTTCTTCTCTGTATTTTGATTTTGCCCAATGGCATTAAATACAATGAAATATTTGGATTCAATGCCTAGGGAGTAGTTAATTAACTTGGGGATTATATTTTTATTCAAGTATTAATGATTATTTTGTGAGATTTCTTAGATCTACCTATTTCTATTCATTTTGTGATTATTATGTTGGCTTGTTCTTAACATTCTTATGAATTGCATGATTGTCACACTTAGTTAGCACACACCAGAGCCTAATTTCATGTTGTTGCACTATTGATACCCCCTGGAAGGGAAACCTAAATGCACTTGGGGTAGTGATGGCTCCAGATCCACATGGGTGTGTGCTCGTAGGTTTCCGTTGTTAACATTACGATCGACCATACACTAGTAAGTCGGCGAGTTGGTATGAAAGGGTTATGGGTAGAGATGACTAAATTAGCAATCTAGGGTTACCTTTGTGATCCTAGAGTCATCAATAAGATGCTTATTTCTGTTGCCTTTGTAGACCTATAGATAAAGTGTTCGTAGTGTTCCACCCGTGACTTAATCGCACTGGGGAAAATTAGACCTGCGCAATGAGCCATTGTCGTTGTTGCACTCCCCTAGTTGTGGAGATAAGGCCAATGGAAGATTTTATACCTGCACCCTTATGTGACAGAAAGGATAATTTTTTACCATTGTATACACTACGTTTCACAATCACTAAAATAGGGTCATAGTTCTTGTATGTGATGAAATCGATGATTGAAATGACATTAATCATGTTACACAAGTATTCCCCAAGTCCTAGTTCACATAGTTTATTATTGTGATTGCATGTTAGTAGTTGTCAGTACAAATCCCCCCAATGACTGTTTTACCAACATTTATTATTCCTAACATGTGGTCGGATTGGTGACCCGATCACGGTTGTGCGTAGTTGATTATTAGATTCCTAACATCTTTGTGGATGACCCCGGTATTTGCCACTATCTACCATTCTTAGTAGCATAGTATTAGGAATGAGAGCAACACTATAAAACTCTATCTTTGACTCTTGAAACTTTCTCCTCTCTGTTATTAGTATATCACTCGTGGTTTATTATTAGTGACGCCGGGAGGGGGCTGGTCAGGAGTGTTGGGTTAGGTGTATTGTAGGTTTGAGAGTACTTGCTTTGTGAGTGCATGCATATATTATCAAGAGTATCGTTCCGATTGTTATAGCCTAGCTTGATTGGTTTATTATGTAATAATTTTCATGTTAGGGAAGACATTGACCCTAACGGGGGTGTGAGGCACCCTCGGTGTACCGCGAATGGATGATGCATACTAGTTTGTATCAACTAGGGTTTTCGTGTAGCGACCATCGTCATTTCAACCCTAGAGTCATTGTGAGGTACCGATTCCTTTACCTCTATAGGCCTAGGGAAAACCATCAATAGTGGAGTGTCCGAGATGTATTTTCCTTACTCTCATATGTAAAGGTTGCTACCACGGCAAAACGACAGCTTAGGCACTTGATCCTTTAAGAAGGGGCGATTTAGCATTGGGAGGTGATTTTTACGAGTAAAGAGGAGCGCAGATTAGATCATTTTTCCACCGACGCACTTTCCCTAATTATGGAGGCGGTGGTTATAGGTAAATATGGGCCGACGTACCTTTGTTTGACAGACATTGGGAATGACCGATTATCACCCACACTATGTGACATAGACATGAGTTAGGTTTATATGTCTTATATGTGATAGAATCTAGGATCAAAGTCATTCATCGTTCATGTTACGCATATATCCCTAAGGCTAGTTTAATATAGTTAATCTCTCTGAATTGCATGATTAGTAGTTGTTAGATACCGCCCCCCCCATCGTATGATTTTAGCACTAGCTATTTCCGACTCACAATCAAAGTGACGCCCTATTGTGAGTTGAGTTTAGTTAACTTTCAAATTCTAGCATCTATGTGGACTACCCCGGACTTAACACTAGTTACTTTTTAGTAGTTGGTAGTGAGCATATGGGAGCAACATATAAATTCTATCTTTGGTCTTGTTTGCGTTCTGCGGGTAATTTGGTAAAAAGAATGATCCCGCGAAGTGCGGATTAGAATACAACGGTTTATCCTTCTCACTTAAAAAGTTTGACAAAACCTCGGGCCTTACCTTAAATACATCCACTACCTCCTCACACATGTCATTCAAATTTACATCATCAAAACACTCTTTTACTACCAACCACTACTTCCCCGGGTGTTTTTTCACCATGAATAGTCCAAACTAAATAAAATTTTGAAAACCCTCTCTTGTACAAATTGAGTTTCAATGTGTCCTTATTGCAAGTATGGTTTTTATTTTCTCAATCACGACAAGGGCATAAGATTTACTTCTCACGACCAAAGACATACTCAATAAACTCATTCACAAAACCAATAAATTCATCGCCCACCCTAATAACATTTGCATAGACGTGCTTACGTCTTTCGATGGCACAATACATCTCTACAAATTAATGGATGTTCAAAAATTAGGGTTCCACACAATGTACACTTCTACACTACGATTAATTCCAATCAACATCGAGTAACTACAACCCATAACGCACGGTCCATCGCCTTATTACATTAAAAACATATCCTAGAATATCAAATATACATATATATATATATACATGACATTAAATACGCCGAGAATTCTACCCAAAAACTCATTCCATGTCTCAATTCAACGCACATTTACATTATCCTACCCAAAAAATATATATGTCATCAAACAATTTCAAACACAATCTATCATTATTAACAAACTAAATCCTAAAAGAAGTTACCTTTTATGGTTCTCATTGATGAGCAATAAATGTGTTCTTCCTACTCAAAATGACATTAAGGAACCCAAACTACCAAAACCTCCACATTTTACCCTCCAAAAAAGTGGGTATGTGAGTGTTTAATGTATCCCCAACAACAGTTCATAGTCTTCTTAACCGGTGTTGGATAATTTTTATGCCGTAGGCACCCGTTCTTGCACTGGTTGGTTGAATTTCAACTCCAATCGATGCTGAATAATGCAATTTTATTAAATTTTATATCATAGGCACTGGTTTGTAGCACCAGTACTCTACAATTCTGGTTCAACCGATACTGGAATGATTCATAAGCACAATTATTTCATTATGTTTACGTATTTCTGGTGTCTATTATGTTTCCAGCACCGGTTATGGAGAACCAGTGATAGAAAACCGATGTCTATGGGGGTGTTTTCTGGTAGTGTCTCTTTATTTATAGTTCTCCTATGATTTGATCGTGTTCTGATTATTGTGTCCTTATCTTTAGATCGTGTCCCCCCTTTGTGCGTAACATGCCCGGATATGGGGCATCGGAATTTTTTGGCTGGTAGTATTTTCTGATCTGTAGCATACCAGTTATTAGCGTTGTGCTCAGGTTTCACTGAGCGGATTGACTTACCTATGTTTTTTAACGAAGTGTCAACCTCGTGTTTCCTGACTTTGCCATTTCATTTTACATTATTAGCTTAATCAAGAAGATAGGTAATTTATGTCGCCTGGCTTGTTTTTTCACTGGTTGGATGTACTAGACGGGTCAATCATACCAATATTTAATAAAGACAAACTCTTTTTTAATGAAAATTATCATTCAAGGTGATGAGAAAAACGTCTTCCAGCGATTACAATAAGTGGAATTGACATCCATCTAACTAATCTCAAGAAATAACTAATCTATTTCTATGATATCTAAATTATATATCAACTAGACATATTGTCTTTACTATTACATATTATAGATCCAGCAAAATTGCAACATTGTCATAATAATGTTAACTTGCTTCCCGTGAAAATCATGGCTACTTGTTAGAGAGGATTATATCACACATCAATATCATTGCGGCAAACACAGATGTTCTTAAATTGCAACACCACTTGATCCAAAGCACGATTTTATGTTTTCCAAACTGTAAATATTTTGAAAAACACAAATAGAACAAAGAACACACGATTTGTACAACTAGATCGAGAACAATACATCGATATAAATAGCTAAATCGAGTGATCACCATGAATACAACGATCTAATAAATCATGTCGAAGAATAAGATTAATGTATGGAGACAAATTCCACACTTATTCAATGACATAAATATTCAAAGAAAAGCAATTAAAATAATGGGAAAAGAAGATTGAATAAGAAATTTGGATATTTTAGAGAGAAAGGTTTGAGGTATGGTACTAGATTTTTAAATTAAACCTTTTTATAAAAAAAAGACAAACTATTATATTTCTAGACGAGATTTTTTTAATGGGATTTTTAAATTCAAGAAGATTTAGGGTGAATTATAAGGTATCTCTCTGTACCATGAACATCATATTTTCAATTATAATTTGTGAAATTTAAATTTAGAAAAATGTGTGATTTTGTATTTGATATTGCACATTATTACTTTTTATTACAATTTAAGCAATGTCTTGGAAAAAAACCGTCTTACCATAGACATATGGAAAGACATGATTGAATTAGAATTGAGAAAAGATAAAACATTTTAGTTGCAATATTAAAAATTTATTATGCAACGTGTAGTAGCTATAAGTTTATGGCCAGATTATCTCAACCAGAAAATTTTATCTTGATTTTTTCTAGTTTGCAGTTTAAACCTTGGTCTTTCAATGACTTATGGAAAGACCGTCTTTCAAAAGACATACTCTATAATTTAGGGATTCACATTATTAATATTAGATAAAATCTTTGGAAATACGGTATTTCCATAGGATATAGAAATACCAAGTTAGAAACATTTGAGTTTGATAGATTTTCATACTTTGTAGTAATTGCAAGTGAAACATTTGAGTTTTGGTTAAACACATTACATATTTAGAGTAAAAATATATAAGTTATGTGTTATTTATTTGTGTTTTTAGTTAACTTTTCTTTATTCTTTTTTAATCTGTAATTTCTAAATATATTCAGAAATTGTTCATCATAAAACATTATAACTTTAGATTAAAACATAGACATTGAATCATAAAATATTAAATTTGAGCTGATGGAAGGTTTGGGGAAAAAGAAAGAAAACTGTGATTTTACGTTAAATAGGCGTGTGAGTTTAGCCGAATAGGCTATAACCCAAATTTTAATTACTTTGATCTGTGATTGTTTCATCTTTTTGTGATAGAATTTCACTTAAGTCCATGATCTTTCTATAGTTTATGAAAAGATCGTGTTTTAAAAGACGGACTCTTAATATTATAACACAAAAATACTTTTATTAAAATTCAAATAAAAGAATATATAATGCATATTATGATGCGCCTTGAGGGTCGACCACATCTCCATCAATAATTGCAAATTTTAATATAATGTTTTAAATGTAAACATGTGTATACATGTATATAGAGTAAGTTGATTTTTTAAAACAGTCATTTATAGATGTTGGGGGAAACGGGTAATAGTGATTACAATGTATGGAATTGACATCCAATTTAATTAGTCTTTAGCAATAACTAATCTATTCCAATGATATCTAAAGTTCATGTCCGGATGGACCATCTGTACTATTTCATATTACAGATTTAATAAAAATTGTAGTAACGCAATAGGAAAACTTGCATCCTGCGAAAATCATGACCACTTGGAAGAGAGAAACATATCACACATCAATATCTCTATGCCAACACAAGGATCTTCACAACTATAACACTACTTGATCCAAAACACGATCTATGTTGTCCAATCTGTAAACAACCTAAAAAGCACAAATCGACCCATTTAAATAAATAAAACTCATAATACAAAAAACATAAACGAAACAACAAACACACAATTTGTACTAGGGGTGGCCAAAAAAATCGAAAACAAAAAACCGAAAACCGAATATTTCAAATTCCAATAATCTGTAATTTAAACTACTGTTTTTGGATAACCAAATTGAGTAAACCAATTATTGAATATAGTTTTTGGTTTGGTTTTAGATATCAAAACTCAAACCGAAATCCAACCCGAATACCGAATCGCAATTAAAAATAAAATAATTATATGTAATAATAATATAATTTTAAAAGTCTAAACATTATCAATGAGAAGCTGTACAAATGGTGACGACTATTATCATTATTCATACTCTGTTTTTAGAGGTCGTGACTGGATTGTCCTAGTTGACATTTATGTTCCACGTTGTCCCCCTACTGTTGAAACCTTTCTCTATGGACTTCTCCAGCTATAGAAGAAAATAAATAGGCGCAAAGAATGACTACCTTCATTGGTGGAAAAGTAGCTTATTACGTTTGTAATTTTCCATGTTAAGTTGCATCAACCACTGTTGTGTGGAATGGAGAAAGAACAGAAAATATGAACGAAATTAATAAGACACAAGATTTACGTGGTTCACCAATTTTGGCTACATCCACGGGAGACGAATTCACTATAATAGGTTGCAAGTTATAGACGCCAAGAAATTGACCAGATTTCTACCTATCTAAGTGCGGAACAATATATAGTTTACAGAGAGAGACACTTTATATGCTGTCTCCACTAAACCCTAACAATCTGGGCCAAAACGCAATTCGGCCCAAATCAACCCGGGGCGTCTGCCGCCCCCCGGACCCCCAGGTCAGGGTCGCAGAAGTGGCTATTACAGAATTCAATGCATACCAACAAATTGTATGGCTATAATTTAATCCAATCCAAATCTAGAACTCATAAATGAGATAAACAGGTCTAGTAGTTCAATTACTTACAAAATACTGCAGACATTCAGGAAGAAGGTACAGAAGTGCAACTGTTTTCGCCAATTAATGAAAAATGTTGAAAGTTCAACAAAATTTTCTCAAATGTACCCATCAAGATTCATGAATACATAGTGAACAAAAAGACAACCTAGATGGAGATAGCTGATATTAAGCAGGAATACTAAAGATGAAATGTTAAAACTGTTCTTCCATTTTCTGTTATTGTTCTCAATTAATTCTTAACCCAATGACACATGCATACTTTATTTTTATATTCTTTGTGAGTGGGTCTCCTTACAGAAGGCCTGTCAATAAGGTTATGGACGGATCATAATTTTTTAATGAGGCAAATACATTCCAATATCTTCCAAATGGTAATTCAGAGGAGCTGGCACTAAATTGTTGAGCCTAAATTTGAAGCTGTGTAGTTATACTCCTTAAGCTTCTAAAACACAACTGAATTGACAGTGCATCTTATCTTAATGCGCGTGGAGTAAAATCCAACGGCTACAATTCTGTTATTAAAATAGCAAATAGCCTAAGATGTTCTTAAAATAGTAAATAACCGAATCCATACTTGCATTAAACGATTAAAAGGAACCTCATGACACTAATCAAAACATGCTTTGCTGGCACCAGACTCCATTAAATCACCTAGTGGTGACAAATAAACCTCTGCAAGCTCACGAAATCTATAAAACTGAAACCAACCAAAGTTCATTATCTACAGGCCCAGGAAGCTGTTGTCTAAGACGACAATTGCCCAAACAATCAAAAGAAACAGAGTTTACTAATGCTAGTTAGCCACGATTATAAAAAATATGACACATTCCACTCTAAATTCTGGAGTAAAATCAACCCGCGACAAGGAAGGATACAAGAAAACAAAAATGGAAAAATATAGCACAACTGGAGAATGAGGAAAGGTAAAGCAATACAGAACTAAGATGCATAACTTGAAGGCGATCCAAACCTTTGAAAACCTAGAAAATTGAAGGTGCGAAATGGTTGAGCCGTAGAGGAGAGCAGAGAACCTGAAGTTAACGGCGGTTAGAGAGGTGGTCAGCGGCGAGGAAGATTGGGAGAGGTCGGTGGAAAAATATGGCGAAGAAATTAGGGATTACAGGCGGAGAAGGGCGGAGGAGCTCACCGTCGTTGGCTGGCGTAGGAGAGCAGAGTAGAAAGGAGAATGGCGGAGGAGCTCAAAGTCGGTGGACGACGGAGGATGGCGGAGGAGGGCAATCAGTGGCGGATGCGAGAAATTTTGAAAAAACTATAATTTTAGAAAAGTCGAATTTGGCTGTTATTTTGGAAACGTGAATCTGGCTTATTAAATGTAAGCTCTTGGATCATCTTATTTAAGGGTTAAGATTTTGTAGGCCCGTGAATCTTAAGGGTTAAGATTTTGTAGGCCCTTGGATCATCTTATGTAGGCCCGTGAATCTGGCTTTTATATATATATATATATATATATATATATATATATATATATATATCTTCGCATCCTTCATCGACTGACTACGGATTGAAAGATTGATACAAGCCTTCCGCGAGCCTGAAACTAATCATAATATTGATAGCTATAAATGACAAATCAATTTGGATATGAAAGCAAAAGCAAGAAATAAGTGTAGGGGTCGAGTAGTCTTTATAAGTCCGATTTGTAGAGAGAGTTGCATTTAAATCCCAATTCTGATTTGAAGGTCTTAAAGTGACCAAGTCTTGTTTTAAATCGACCAACTGTTACACTAGGACATTTTTATAAATAATGGGACTTATAGGGTCATTTAATATTTAATATTATTTATTACAATGAACTACTTATAATTATGATAAAATTTTAAAATGAAATTCAACATAAAAATAATTATTTTTCAAATAATTTGAATGAAATATTATAAAAATAATCATTTTTATTGTATTCAGTATTTAACGATTTCTAAATTGATTATTTCACTTCATAATTCATATATTTTTTCTTAGATGACTAAACTTTAAAATATTAAACAATTTTTTGTAATTTTCAATTTAAATGTAAGACAAAACAAGTACATAAATATTGATCATAATTTTTAGATTAATAATATTGCGCAACACGCAATGAGGCTCCGCTAATATAATATAAATCGTTTTGTGCTTTGGGAATAATTAAGCAAAGATGTGTATTAAATGACGACTTATGTGCATTTGCATTCCTCCGAGCTTTTTCTGGTTGTCTGCCCTCTGACATTGCTTTTATCTGCTCCTTTTGTCCCAACTCTATTTGTAGGGAGAGGAAGAGGAAGTTCTTTTTTGTTTTGTTTTATTTAATGAGTTGGAGTGATGTGACAGTGTGGTTGGACAATTACTTTTGGGGTTGGTGGGTTAGTTTAGCCTATAATTTCATACAAAAAGGGGACAATCCAATTAAAACAATAGGCAAGTTTACTAAGTAAGAAAATAAAGTGTAGAGTGCAAATTCAGTTGAGACATCCAAAATGAGAAAGGGAGCAAATTCAGTTGAGACGTCCCAAATGAGAAAGAGTGCAAAATAGATGTGGGGCGGAGGGAGTAGCTATGATCATAATACAATCTAAGAAGTTTAATGCACCCGTCCAATTTAGATTATTTTCAACTATTTCATCTCAGTTCGGCTCTAATAATTTATGTTCAACTATCTTCACCATCAATAATCTCAAATCCATTCCAATAATCTCGCAGTATAAATTACCCATTGACCTGATTTTGAAGGTGAAGCATTTGTTGTGAAATTGATCCTTGTTTGTGTTGTAGATCTTTTGGTTGGATATTTGTTTTCTTATTTTATTTGTTGTGATATGAACTCCTTTGATGATGGTGGCAACTCCTGTTATCTTCGGATTGTGGATTAATTCTTCCTGGAAGAAACTCTTGGATTGGATCAGGGTAAAAACTTTGATGCCAAAGTTATGTTTGAATCTTTCTGCAGATTATTGCTTACTTTGCAGCTTTATTGGCTCTTTTGCCCTACATTCAAGATGATACCCCCCTGTAGGACATGTTTATCGTGGCTAACACAATGGCTAATATGGGCTACTTTCCTTTGATCGTGGCCAAAATAGTGGTTGTTTTTTGGGCATGGCCCGATGCGTGTATTGTGTGCTATCTATTGAACGGTGTTAAAAAATGTGCCAATAGCTCGCTTATATGGCCACTTCTGCGCAACTTGCGGTGGAACTTTGCTAGTAGAATATTAATCATTTTGTGCTATAGGAACATTTCAGCATAGATGAGTATTGAATGACGACTTCTGTGCATTTGCATTCCTCCGATATTTTTCTGGTTGTCTGTCCTATGACATTGCTTTTATCTACCTATAATCATTGTATAATCTAATTATGTTTATGAAGTTTAATACCCGCGTTAGTTTAGCTTATTTTCGACTATTTTATCTCAGTTCAGCTCTAATAATCTCTATTCAACTCTCCTCACCTCCAACAATCTCAGCTCCATTCCAATAATCTCGTAATATAAATAACCCACTGACCTTATTTTGAAGGTGAAACATTTGTTGTGAAATTGAGCCTTGTTTGTGTTGTAGATCTTGTGGTTCTTGGATATTTTTTTTTCTTATTTTATTTGTTGTAGTATGAACTCCTTAGATGATGGTGAAAACTCCTGTTATCTCCAAATTGTGAATTACTTCTTCCTGCAAGAATCTCCTGGATTTGATTCGGGGGTAAAAGCTTTGATGCTAAAGTTAGTGTCAGGTGATTATGTGTGAATCTTTCTGCAGATTATCGCTTACCTTGGTTCTTTAGTCTCTTGCATATTTATAGGTTCTTTCTCCCTACATTTGAGGTGTTAATCACCCCGTAGGACTTGTTTATCATGGCTAACGCGATGGCTATTGTGGGCCACACTCTTTTGATCATGGCCAACATAGTGGTTGTTTTTTCGGGCGTGTCTGGATACATATATTGTGTGCTATCTATCGAGTGGTGCTAAAAACTCACTTATATGGGCACTTATGTGCATAGCACGGTGGTACTTCGCTAGTTTATATAAATCATTTTGTGCTTCGGGAATATTTCAGAAAAATAAGTATTGAATGACGACTTCTGTGCATTTGCATTCCTTCGAGCTTTTTCTGGTTGTTTACCATCTGACATTGCTTCTATCTAGCTATGATCATTGTACAATCTAATTATGTTTATAAAGTTTAACATCCCGTCCAGTTTAGCATATTTTCAAATATTTCATCTAAGTTCAGCTATGATAAACTCTATTAAACTCTCCTCGCCTCCAATAATCTCAGCTTTGTTCCTATAATTTCATAGTACAAATAACCCACAAACCTTATTTTAAAGGTGAAACATTTGTTCTGAAATTGAGCCTTGTTTGTGTTGTAGATCTTGTGGTTCTTGGATATTTGTTTTGTTTTTTATATTTGTTGTAGGATGAACTCCATAGATGATGGCGACAACTCCTGTTATCTCTGGATTATGGATTACTTCTTCCTGCAAGAATATCCTGTATTGGATCCAGGGTAAAATCTTTGATGCTAAAGTTAATGTCAGGTGATTATGTATGAATAGGTTTGGAGATTATCGCTTACATTGGTTCTTTAGTCTATTGCATATTTATAGGCTTTTTTGCCCTACATTCGGGGCGTAATCTGCGAGTCTGTCTCCTGCGAAACCGTCTCATGGTGAGACTATGACTAATACATAAATAATAAAATGAAAGTTTTTAAAATCCGGGATTTTGGTTATAAATAATTTTTTGGGGTCCTTTCATACAATAATAATAAAACTGAGGGATCTGTATGCAATTTATTAAAAATAACATAAACCCTCCCCTCACCGTTGAATTCGCCATCTCCATCTTTCACCGCTGTTGAATCCTCCATTTTCCAATGCCATTCACTGGCTACGCATACAACGTTCGCCATCTTCTTTCTGACGTCACCATTCATCGTGCGTTCATGGAGGATTTCGAGAATTCCAGATTCGGATCGAAAACCTCAAAATCGAACGGAAATGAATTTAGATTAGAATTGGAAATGAACTTTGCTTAGAATAGGGAATAAATTCGTATTATTATTAAACGGACACCATGAATGATTTCTCCGTCGAAAGGGAGAAGAAACGTTTCCGGTCGAATTTGGACTGAATTTTCAGGCCAAAACGTATGCTGCTTTAACTTAAAACACCTACACACATAAGTAGAAGCACCTACGCTAAATGTAATTAAAACATAACCTTGCTCATAATTCTTAAAGCACCAAAAGTACCATTTTCAAATACCCACACATTCAACTTAAAGAACTCACGCACATAACTTGAAGCACCTACTCATTACGCTGAATATAATTTTAAATAATAATCAAACTCGCATGAAATTCTTAAATGACCAAAAATACCATTTTCAAGCATCCATACATTTAAAACCCATTTTTTAAAGGTTGAGTTGCGCTGGTGGCGAGGCGAGAGAGGGAGGAGGAGAGCGTCTCTGGGTAGCGGGGTGGTTGTGAGCTGAGTGGGGGAGAGTGAGTGGTTGTGGGTGGGGTGGCGGTGGACTAAGAGGGGTGGGGTCTGACTTCAGAGTGGTGGAGATCGAGAGAGGTGGTGAAATATTCGGCGGCGGCGACGGCAGTTTTCAGCAGCGGAGGAGTGATGAATCCTGATGGAGTAGTGGCTTGAAGAAGAAGATCCTGGTAGTTTAGGCATTAAAATTTTAATTTCTTAGTCAATGGTATTTTTGTCATTTAATTTCTTGTCATTGCCAAAATTCAGAGTGTCAACGTCGGAAAGAGGGATTTTGGGTATATCGGCACAAATGTTCCAAAAGTTAGGGTTAGATTGGCATATATAATATAAATTTAAGGTTAAATGAGCACATTCTGAGATAGCAGGGTTATATTTGCACTTTCAGCCTAAAGTCAGGGTTATAAATGTAATTAAACCATTTATTTAAAATGAAAAATATACGTTCTACTCCTTCCGTTTTCTATGTTTGACAATGAAGATTTAGGTGTTGTTATTTTTATAAGTTAAAATGTGTGAAGAGAATTGAGTGTAGAGAGTAAAAAATTTACGCTTTACGCATCTACACTTTACGCTCAAAGCCTTAACAAATAGAAAAAATTGAAATACCTATAACACAATTTAGAAGCACTTACAAACAAAATTTTAAGCACCTATAAAAATTAAACAAGCACTTATAAAAATTATGCTCAAAGAACTTATAAGAAATGATTAAACAAGCATACAAATTTGAAAACACCAAAAATATTATTTTCAAACACTTACACATTTAACTTAAAGTACCCACACACATAAGTTAAAGCACCTTCCATCACAAAGGCCCAACAAAGAAAAAATTGAAACGCCTTCGTCAAACATTCAAAGCCCAAACAAATAAAAGTTGAAGCACCTTCAACACAACTTAAAAGCACCTACAAACAAAAGTTCAAGCACCTATACACATAAAATACGGAATAAAAATTGTATTTTTAAATTTATATATAATATTATTTTATTGATTAAGAAGGCCGACAATATATTTTTAAAGGGAGGGTATCAAGAAATGCGGACCATCCATAAACTTATGGATAAGACCCTTGAGTTTTGTATTAAAATTTGCAATTTTTATAATAATTCACACATTGTAATTTTTAAATAATTTAAATATTGTATTTTATAAGTTAAAATAAGTAATAATATTTATTTAAATGAGAAAATATAAAAAGTATATATATTGCACAAAATTCTTAATGCACCAACAATATTATTTTCAAACACCCACACATTTAACTTAAAGCACCCACGTACATAAGTTGAAACACATTTATCACAAAGGCCCAACAAATAAAAATTCCAAACGCCTTCATCAAACTCTTAAAGCCCTATCAAATAGAAGTTGAAACATCTTCAACACAACTTAGAAGCATTTCCAAACAAAAGTTAAAGCACCTACACTTTACGCTTAAAGCACTTGTAAGAAATAATTAAACATGCATGAAAACTTTAAAGTACCAAAAAAATCATTTTCAAACACCCACACATTTAACTTAAAGCGCCTACACATATAAGTTAAAGCACCTTCCATCACAAAGGCTCAACGAATAAAAATTCAAAATGCCTTCATCAAATACTTAAAGCCCCAACAAATAGAAGTTGAACAACTTTAAACACAACTTAAATGCACTTACAAACAATAGTTTGAGCACTTATACACATGAATTATGGAATAACTATTGTAAATTTTATTTTATTTTAATTATTTTATTTTATTTTATTTGAATACTATACTCTTTAAAACGAATAAAATACTTTATATTTTAAATGAGAAACTTTTTATACAGTACTAAAAATAATTAAACTTGGATAAAAAATTTAAAGCGCCAAAAATATTAATTTCAAGCCCTTACAACTTAAACCACCCACTCACATAAATTCAAACACCTTCACCACACACTCATAAGTTCAAACACCTTCACCACACACTCAAAGGCCCAACGAATATAAGTTCAAACACCTTCAATACAGTTTAAAAGCACCTATAACTGTAAGTTTAAACACCTACACTTTACACTCAATGAAAGGCTTTCTTGCATAAAAAATAACAATCTTTATAGATTTACACTTCATTGACTTTGTTCTAAAATGCATAGAGGTAAAGGATCTCCTTTCACTATTCTCCCCTTCAGCCCAGGTACTTCGTCATCGGTACACCTGTAAATGAACTAATAGTTGGTGTGGTAAGTTTGATGAGATTGTATGGAACAAACAACACTTGCATCAAAATTGTGAACTAAGAATAACCAAACAAAATTTGATCTTTAACCTTCTCAACTCACACAACAGTTATTCCATCAAGCGTATCAACCTTCCTCAGCTGAAAGAACCACAAACAACTTTCATATCATACCAAGTCCGAAAAATCCACACAATATATAGAATGTGAAAAGTAAACCAACAATGCACAAAAACTAAACAAACTTGGGGAAGTAAAAGAGCTATCTTTAGACAAACACAAGGTAGAAAACATGCAATACTCATTTTGGGTAGAACCTATTAGAGTGCTCACTGTCCAAACACATCATAGCTAAACATACCTTGTCCTTCATTAATTGATCATAGACATTGCTTTGCTCTTCAAATCTCTCTTGAACCGACATGGAATTTATCAAGTCATTAAATTTAGAACCCCACCAAAACATAATAAAAGAACACAATGTAAACATTCAACTCAATTGTAATGTCAAAGATATTTAATTTACCTCAGAAGCCATCTTGTTTGGGAAATTTCTAATATAATGGTATGCTAACTCCCCACAACTAGGGGTGGAAAAAAAACAAAAACCAAACCAAAAATCGAACGATCCAAATTCGAATAACCTGAACCAAATTTAATATAAGATTTTTGGACATCCGAATTGAGTAAACCGAATTCTGAATATGTGTTTGGATATTAAAACTCAAACCAAAACCGAAACCAAATACCAAATTGTAATTAATAAAATAAATAAATTACATGATAATAATTAAATTTTACAACAACAAAATTAAATTTATAAATAACTTTAAGTTGGAGGACCGATATTTATGTTTAAAAAATTATTTCCGAACTCTAAACGCTAAGTAAGTTTGGGGAAATAGGTAAATAACACAAGTTACCCTAAGTAAGTTTGTGGAGTGCTTGAAGGTGAATGTGAATTGGATTGCTTGAAGGCTTGAAGAATGTGAAGTCTTTTAAGATGGATATTAAAACGAACTATATTTCTTAATCTTAAATGTAATGATAAAATTGTTATGGTTGAACTTGTATTGTACTTGTTGAATTTTTATTTTGAAATCTTGATTTTGATGATGTAGAAATTAGATTACATTTTTTAAAAAAATTTAAATCAACTTATACGATTTAAGTAATTATTTTAAAAAAATCAAAATCAATTCGGTTTATTCGGGTTGAATTCAGTTGCAAACCGAAATCGAATTCTAAATTCAGTTAGGATAATTTGGGTTATTCTAGTTATTCGGGTCAGATTTGGTTTTGGGCATTTTAGGGGCAAAAATGAATAACCCGAACCGAATAAACCAAAAACTATTGAATCTGAACCGACGCCCACCCCTATCCATAACCCCTGCATAATCTCTTGCTTTTTTAGCCTTGCTCAACCACCTTCTCCTTTTCCCCTTTCAGTTGTTTGCCACCACTTTCGCTTCCCTTATTTTTAGAAACTTTTGGATGCTTGACATGAATTTCACTTAGGGTTTTTGATCTAAGGAGAAGCTATATGTGTTGCATTTTGGTTGAAGTTTTCTTTATTGCCTTTTTTGATTCCATGTTCAACCTTAAAACTCGGAAGCTTTCCATGATAGAAACGAGATCCTCCTCATTATTTTCTGCCACACTAAGACAACTATAGATCTCCGACTATAACTCATTTAAAACCTTCTTCTTACCCTTGGTTGATGTACATTCTTCCAAAATATTGTCTTCCAAGTCACATATAGGCGTTTTCATTGCCATTTTAGTCCTTATTTTGAGCAAATACCTGTCTAGAATTGTTTCAACATTTTTTCCTTTCCACAACCAAATCATGTGTCGACAAGCTAGACCAATCCTCTCAAACATCCTACAAGAACACTTGGTTTCCAGACTAGTCTTATTAAAAACAACCTTAAATGCCTTTCTACGTTTCACTTCATTACGTTTGGCAATCTCTAGCTCATTTGCAACCCTATCTCTTCAACATTAAATCATAACAAGTAGCATACACTTCACTTTGAAACTCATAGAAGATGATGTTTGTGAGAATCTCTGAGACCAGCTTCTTAATGATTAGCGGAGTCTGACATTCCATAAATATGTTTTTGGAGTCACTATCATTCTAACCTTGTGTATGACTTTGAGAATCAACCGCAGTCTCATACCTCATGTAAGACTCAACAAGAGTTACATGCAGATTAGTAAAGCACATGAAGAAGTAATTCTCACTTTCTAACCTGGAAGTTGTTCTCATGATGCCTCCTAAGAACAAATCTCTGAAATACGCAGGAATCCATGTATGCCTGATCTCGAACATGTAGGAAAGCCAATCATGATCCAACAATTTGTATTCCTCTAGCATTGCATGACATTCCTTCTCAAACTCCTCTGGCTCCTTGTCTAAGTTCCATACAGAGGCATTTATCTTTGCCAAAAAATCAATCTCTTTTAAAATCACCTGATTCACCTACACGACCATAAATTAAAGTACTTACACAGACCAGTAGTAGAACTTTCAAAAAACTTTAAAATGAAGTAGGGGTGATCTTAAATTTGACATATTTTTAAAAATAACGTATTAGAAAAAGTAATATGACTATAAAAATAAATGGTCAAAAATTCACCTTGTCTGGCATCTTCTTCATAATGTGCCACATAAAAAATCCGTGCTTAGTCTTCTCAACCACACTTCTGATTGTAACTTTCATAGCAGGATCTTGATTTGTTCTCAAGCAAGTAGGCTAATGACCTCTAATAGCCTTTGTGAAAGTTTTGAATATCCACTCGAAAGAACCAATGTCTTCCTTAGCAATAAAGGCTGACCCAAATGTGACGCATTTCTTCTATTGGTCAACTCCAGTAAACGGTCTAAAAATCATGTTCTATATATTGGTATTGTAAATAGTATCAAAAGAAACCATATCACCAAATATTGCATAATTTTTTCTACACATCGGATCCGCCCAAAAAGCCCTAGCCAAATAATCATCTTCATCCATCTAAAACTCAAAGAAGAAGGCACTCCACATCAACTCTATCATTTTCAAGTTGTCAACAAACATCTGAGCATCTAAACCTTCAATGTATGCTTTGAAATCCCGTTGAAAGTTCTTGAAATCCTGCTTCAAAGCACTTACAGTATCATCTCCACCAGCATGCTCTTTAATAACTCTAAAAGTGGTTGTCAGCCTAATGAATAACCTTAAATTGTCGACTATCATCTTCTTGTGTAAAATTATCAAGTTCCGACCTTGCTTCTCAATTTTTCTGGTGCCTGGGGTGTAAAGACAATGACTGTGTGCTTCATGAAAACTTATAACTGAATAAACTCCTTCATTGAAGTTTAATACCTAACCAAGCTTTGCATCCCACTCGAGTCACCAACCGTATTCTTTTAATGGACGTAGTTTCTCCCATCTCGTCATCTTTTGACTGATTCTCATTTTTTTTGGTGTTTCACTCTAAATCCAGCTTTGTTGCACATAGGGTATTTCGTTACTACTTCCCATTTCTTGTTCTTATTAGATGTAGAGAATCTTGGATGAAGCAAGAAACTAAAGCATAACATTCATAAAACTGAAAACCTTCTTCAAATGAGTGAAATTTCATACCCAGGTTTCAACTCATTTAGACAACATGGGAACCACTCTCTCGAACTTCCGAGCGTTACTAATGGTCATGCTACAAGACTTATCCATGAACATGTGTTGGAACAACTAGATTTTTCATTTGGATTTGCAAAATAAATAAAGATGCATTAAATGTATGCATTCAAAACAGGTTAACAAATTCTCACATATGGTTCTCTTTGATGATAAGAAATCTGTAGCTATAATAGATAATGTTCAGACTCAAGATAATATTGCTCAAAATGTTAAGCAACTATGCAAGATAAATCACAATTACATTTAGAACTTGTTCAATCCAAACAAAGAAGTAATTTTTTAATATTTAATTACAAACTACACAATATCACTAACGAATAAGCAAAGCATAGATCTAGCTGTATCAGCAAAACATAGCACTGAAACAGTTCCTCCACAATTTTAAATTTTTGGAGTAGATATGATCAAAAGAAACTTCCACTCAGAGTTATTTGAGGTTATGATTTCTAAAACAATAGCAGAAAACTGTCAGGAAAGCATTTATTGATTCAGTTAGTGATACTCAGGATACAACAAAGTATTACAGATCACCGAGTTACTTATCCTTTTAATCAACATTTGATACACCCGTGCTTCAATGGTCACTGTCTCCAACATTTTTATTAGTGGAGATTTTTTTAAATGTTTAAGAGAGACTGGATTTTATCAACTGAAGGCCTAAGAATAAAGTATCTGTCAACCATTTGATTGAAACCTAAAATCTCAAAGCAAAATATACTAAACACACTTCCAGCCACCCTACAGATTGCAAACATTTTGAAGGAGGACATACTTCTCCTAATCATTTGGTTTCTACTGATATATCTAATGATTGATCTTCCATTATCTTAACCCAGTAGTTACATATTATACTAGTTTACTTTGATATTGAAGCAGACAAAAACAATTCTGATAAACTTTTTTTTATAAATGTGCAATCTAGTGGAGATTAAGCGGAGCTGCATACACGGTATAAATGGATTAGGTTTTTATAAATGGTATGCATTCAATGTATTTCTTGTATTCAAACCAGCTAAGCCATCTATTTATTCTGATCAACTAAGCTATCCATTTATACCATTCATTTATAAATGGTTAGAATGAGACTTACGTTCAAAGCTTGTAGAATCCAAACTTAGACTAGACATTTAAAACCTTGGGCTATTAGCAGACGGGATGTAAACTACTGAACTGGGAGGTCGTCGCCGTACCTCTCAAAGATACTATTTTAAGCCCAATTTGCTTACTAAATACAATTAAGTAGATAGTTTGGCAAGTCGGGGTCGTCCACAGAGAAGAGGGATATTTCCAAGCGTCTAAGC
>JAULKM010107958.1:0-23772 GCA_032355605.1 Rubia tinctorum | reverse complement strand
AATTGACCCTCAAATTGTCTTCAAAGCAGATACACAACCTCACAAAGTCAAACCATGCAGATATGCTCAGGAACAAGACGGAAATAGACAAGTATAAGATCATCCAACACAGTACAAGCCTTTATTCTTCTCTAATGATTTTTGTTAAAAAGAAGGATTCTAAGTTGGAGGCTTTGTATATAGAAAACTTAATGAGCCACTATTAAGAATATACCCAATTCCTATAATTAATGAGGTAATAGATGGACTACATGGCTCTCAGTATTTTTTTCAAGTTAGACTTAAGGTCTGGCTATCATCAAATTTAAGTAAAGAAAGAATATATTCACACGTCATCCTTTCAAACCTATAATGGTCATTTTGAGTTGATTGTAATGCCTTTTGGATTGACCATTGCACCTGCTACTTTCTAAATTCTTATAAACAAGAATTTTACTTATTATTTGAGGAAATTTGTTCTTGTGTTCTTTGATGATTTACTTGTGCATAGTAAGATGTTTGAAAATCATATTACTCGTTTGAAATCGGTGTTAGTCTTACTTTGGAAACATGAGATATTTGTAAGATGTCAAAGTGTGTATTTGCTAGCCCAAGGATGGAGTACTCAGGGCATGTGATCTCTAGAGAAGGGGTAGAGATGGATTTTCAGAAAGCCATTTGCACATTGCTATGACCTTGTCCAACCACAGTTAAGGATCTTTGGGGGTTCTTGGGTCTCACTAAATAATATAGGATATTTATGGAAAGATATCGTGTGATATGCAAACCCCTACATCAGCTGCTCGAAAAGAATGCATTCCACTGGAATGAGGATGCCGCTATAGCATTTCGGAAACTGGAACAAATCATGACAACTGCACTTGTGTTGAAGATGCATACGTTTCATAAAGACTTTGGCATAGAGACTAATGCTTCTGAGCATGGGATGGGAGCAATCTTAATGCAAGATCAAAGACCAATTGCCTATACGAGCAAAGCATTATGTTTAAGGAACAAAGGTATCAACTTATGAAAGGAATTGTTGGCACTTTTATGGTTGCGGATAAGTGGAAGCACTATTTCATAGGTAATCATTTTATTATCAAAACTGATCACTAAAGCTTGAAATACCTAATTGAACAGAATTTTGAGTAATGCCCTACAACATAAGTGGTTTACAAAGTTGCTTGGCCTTGATTTTGAAATTCAGTGCATGGTTTTTTTTAATAGGATCATTGATCATCTGTCAAGAAAACCAAGGATTTTGATATGTTAATGGTCGATTCAAACATTTTTATTATTTTATTTTATTTTATTTTGGTTCCCTCTAAAACAAATTCCTAGTTTCTCCTATAACTACAACTGTGGTGACGCATGGAAGAGGGGCAGTGGATAAAGAGGTAACAAATTTTAAATGGTTGTGGGTGAAGAAGCAAGAAAGGCTACGCTGATGAAGGGAGAAGGAGGCGATAGACTGTTGATGGAGAATTCGGGGAAAATAAATTAGACAATTAGAGGAAAATTTTCTGACACACACACATATTTGTTTAAATATAATATCTTTGATTAATGGTTAAACCGTCTTCCTTCACATTTAAGGTGATTCCACAACTAACCGCCTTAAAGAAGCGTCTTTCAATCCATCTAACATTAGTGTGAAGTTGGAAGTTTCTTTTAATGGAGGCTCCATTAAAATACATGTAATTGCCTTTAAAAGGCACCTTAGTATCACCATTCTTCAATTGTTGCTCCTCTACGCATTTTTCTATGTAAAAAACATGCATTTTCATGGTGTGTATCTTCATAAAAACGTACATTTTCTACCAAAGTTGATAATTTTGGTTAAAATGCATGTTTTTTTTAATAAAACCAAAGTTGCATGTATTTAAAGCGTTTTGGAATAAGAAACTTTGAAAACTTTCTCTCTATTCGAATCAATTTCTGGGTATTCAAGATCAAAATGATCAAGAATAAAACACTAATCAGGATAGAATTTTATGACAATATATATGCAGGAGTAATCAATAAATCGAGAAGCAATAAAAAATTAACGAAACCAAATAATGATTACAGAAAGTAGTATATTATGAGCATGCAATAAATTTCAGTAGAGTGGACGGAAATATCACATGCACATAATTTTTAAAGCTCTATAAACTACGAAACTGACCGTGAAGGTAAAGCCGAATAATACTTGTTAACACTCATACCCTTCGACGTCCCTTGACTCTGAGATGAAGGTGAAGGCAAATGGTGATACCGAAGTATTCGAATGCTCGAACCATTCGATATCCTTTGACTCAAAATTTAATCCTCCTCATAAGAAAGATCAAACAAATAATTGTTAGTATATGATGACACAAATGAGTTTATGTAATGAAAAATAAAATTAAAAGCATAAAACTCAAAATTTCCTGATAACCCTGGCTAAAGGATCTTTTGCTCTGCTCCGATACCAACTGATATGAATCTCATTACGAACATCCTGGTTTTGGAATCTTTAAAAGCACTCATCAATTGGTGGATCGAAGCACATTCTTTAATTAAAAAAGACGCACTCGAATTCAATAATGAATAAAACTTGATCTTTAGTGACACAAGGCCTACTCTACGAACCAAGCACCACTTGCACAAATTCAACACAAAGAACACGGGTTCTAAGCACTAAATTGAAAACGCAAAACCTAACGGTTTGAAAGATTGAATAAGCAACGAGCTTAAACACAATATATGTATGTTTGATTGATAACAATATGATTAAAAATGTGAAGACCATTCCCTATTTATAGGTATAGTTTCGGCCATTACAAAGCAGGATTTGATAAATCCTAACAGAAACTGGAATGATTTGTTTTCATCTTAATGACTTTAATCTTTAGAAACAAGAGTGACATTCATCCAATATATCCCCTTCTAAGTTTTGAATCTTTATCATGAATCTGTTTCACCAGTGCATTCAAAGTAGCAGTATGGATTTTAGAGATGCTGGAAATGTAAATACATTGATGAGTGCTTCATTATGAACATCGGAGGTTTATAATCGTATCATATGGTCCCAAACACATCTGTAGGTGTAGGAAGATTCACCATATTTCTTCTAAGACTGATAATTCTGAGGACATTATAGTGGTTGAGAGATAAGCAGATGAGCTAACAAATTTAGAAAACCCAAAAAAGATTAAACTAAATGTAGCAAGTAGATTTGGCTTCGTGCCATCTCCGTGTTGTGCTCGTTTCGTATCTTCATGCCCGATATACTTAAGGCCCACGGCCGTGCTCGTGCCTTTTAAGCCTTGTGTCATTTCATGACGCGTTATGAAAAAAAGAAGTCATTTCACGACCCTCCCACGTGCTTCGTGCATGTCTTGTCGTGTTGTGCATGATGCACATTGATGAATCATGTCTCACTTGATTGTTTTGGTTGAATCGACACACCAAATTTAATATATATTTTTATTTGATAATGAAACATGTAAAAAAAAAATTAATCCCTCTGTCCTAGCTTAAATTGCACACTTGCTTTTTCAGCACTATTCTCTAACAAAGTTTGACCACATATTTGAATAGATATATGAGCAACAATATTATCGTGTGTAATATTGTTGAATTCGTCGTAACAAGTAGTTTTTTAATATAAACTTTTTATTTTCCATTATTATACACAGTTAAACATATTAACAGTCAAACATGCTTCTTGAACTGCGGGATATTGATTGGTGTGCAATTTAAGCTGGACGGAGGGAGTACAAGAATATTTTTAAATATTTTAGGAATATATACCAATATAACCCCAACTACTTGAGTACGTGCCAATATAACCCTCTATAATTTTTTAGTGCAAAACAACCCTAACTACTTAAAAGAAAGTGATGATATAACCCTCAAGAGTATATTCCGGCACTGACTTGTCATTTCCAGCAATTGATTGAACGAAATGACTAAAATGCCCTTTGGGCCAATTTTTTTAAAGACTATTTTGCCCAGCCATTGTTCTGCCACCACCACCATTATCCCACCACCTCCGGTGCCTCTTGGCCAATATTCCGCCACCCCAGCTGCTCCGCCGCCACTCTGCCATCCCCGCTGCTGCTCCATTCATTCCGGCGCCACTCCGCCACTCCGCCACCACCCCAAACCCATATTTATATTAAATAATGCCTTGCCCCACAAAAATGGTGTCCCCAATTTTGGTCTCCGGAACCACGGTCTACCCTTCCCACACTTCCGCCATGGAAGATCTCAAGCTCTCTGTTTCCAACCTCCCTATGTTATCCTGTCACTACATCCAGAAGGTTGCCTCTTCACCCGACCATATATTTCCATCTCCGACCTCATCCCCATTTTCTAGAGAAGCCTCGCAGCGACATCAACTTACAAAGAGCAAACGACAGTTCTCACAGGCAGCAACAAACTTGGCTAAAGAAGATAGTTTCTCCCTCTCTCTCAATCGAATGCTAAACTCAGAAGCCAAGTGCGATCGAGCAACCAGTATACAGGTGGGAGAAATTATCATGAATAAGTAGATCCACAAATCCAAGAACCCACCAAACAGCAAAAAAATCTAGAAAACATCACTTGGCAAGTGAAAGAACTGCGAAAATGAGAACTTTGTCGAGACACTACATCAACCAAGCCATTTGAATCGATGATGATGATATTGATGATGATAAGATAAGATGCAGACTAATTTGTACAACAAAGAAACAAAATTGGATAAAAAAGTAAGACAAATGCATGACAAGCAACAGATATATCAAATTCTTGATAACTCAATCTTCCAAATAAATGGAAAGTCCTCTCATCGGCCACCCAACACCACCACCTGCGCCAGTCCAGCACCAGCCTTTGTTAGAACTCCCTCCTAATCGACGAAGACACGCCCAACCCTCGTCACTTCTACCCCCGCCACCACCCACCACCATGATCGCCACCACCCACCCCCCAAACTAGCCCTCGCCGCTCCCACTCCCATTCTTCACCCTCCACCACCTGCCAGCCCAGCCTAACCCTCACCACTTATGGTAGCCCGGCCCAACCCTGCTACTCATGTCACCAACACCACCCACCACCCCCATCACCAAAATGTTGGGTAGGGTCACGAAGCCAGATTGGTGGTTTGAAAAATCAGAGAAGCTGGATTGGGTAAAGTCACAACGATTGAAGAGTAAAAAGAAATGAAAGTGTTGAACGACGACCAAGAAGGAAGAAGAAATCAGGGTTAGGATTTAGCAGAAGGAGAATAGTGGTATAATAGTAAATTCATTTTCATTTTGTTTTTTAGAGGGAAAAATTGAGTTTTAATCCAATTCCAGTCTAAATCTGCCAGAATGGGTACATTTGCACTTACACCAACTATCTAGGGTTATATTTGCATTTTCAATTATCAAAAGGTTATATTGGCACTAATTATGTAAATTAGTTAGGGTTATAAAAGCACTTTTCTCAATATTTTGTTACAAACACTATAAATTAGAATTTTGAGATAAATCTTGTAAGTTAAAAAATTGCAAGATAAAAAATTGAAAGTTAGAAAATATAGAGCTTGTCAACACCTTTCGAGTGAATACATCTATCACCTCCCCTCGGTTATAGTTAGAGTGGTTTATCAGCGCCGCATAATAGTCCTTACCCTCGGGTCACTTTAAACGAATGCCATCATTAAATACCCCAAAGATAGCAATAAATATTGCGACCCAATACAACTAAACCAATGTCCTATAAGGGAGAAACATAGATATAGCACAATTATATTTTCTAATAACTACTACGAGGAATCGATCTACATGCTAGAAGTTATTAGTTAGCTACATCAATAATTAGGCAAACTCATTCATATTCATCCTAAACCTAAGCAATTACATCAATTGACAATTACAATTAGTTGTCACCCCTAATTACAACCTTATCAACCAAAAATAACCACATCGACAAAGAGATAAAGTCTTCCAGGTTTAACCTAAGATCTAGCAAATAATCAATTCATAATCATAAACTAGGTGATCACTCTAGTCTAAATCATGCATTAGTCACGCAACAAATTACAAAATATAATTGATAATTAATGGCAAAAATTAGGATAAACCAAATCTGACAATATCATGCTAGAAGTGCTCACCAATTTCTCCCAAGATGATATCTAGTCTAGATTATGAAAATCCATAACATATAATATAAATCTACAAAGAAACATGGAAGAAATTAAAAGGAAATTGGAAACTAGGGGTTTGAAGGCCCCAAGTCGAGCTCACATCAAATGAGGAAGAAAGGACTAATTTTAGTCTAGGTAAATAGAGGAGAAAAGACCAAAAATTTAAATTTTGGGTGAATTTTGCGGATCATGACATATTTCGCGGTCCGCAAAGGAGCTGCTACCCTCTTCTTATTTCCATCGCTACAGGTGAACCGCTGATCTGTTTTGGGAGTTGTTGTAGTCGATTTTATGGTTCTCGTGGAGAGGAATCCAAAAATGCTACCCATGAACACCAATTCATCTCATATAATGAACCAAGCTTCAAAACTCAACTCAATATTTCGCCCTCATCTTCAATCTTCCTTCTTCCACCAAGTGACCTTCTTTCAATGATCTAGTCTAAACTTTGAATCCAATCTTGAATCCTTGAACCGATCATGGAAGAATCCAAGTAAACAATAAACACTTCACAAATCAAGGAGTTAGGATACAAAATGATGAAATGTGATCCTAGCCCTCTAATTGGTAAAGTATCCAATTCCTTAAAGCAAAACCTACAATCTATTACAATTATGAGTATCAAATGTGAAAGTATAAAATAATCTTATCAAATCCCTCACATTTAAACCTTTGCTTGTGTTCGAGTAAACGATCAAGATCCAAGTTGGTTTTCTAATCCTCTACCCCAAAGCACATTTGAGCTCTCTAATTGAGAACTTTCTGAAGCAAAAAATACAAAGGAGTACACATCCCCCATATTTCCACGTAAGAGATGTTCTACCCAAAAATACCATTAACAAGCCACCAAAATCTAAAAATACTAAGACATTAAACGAAGTAGAAGATTGCATTATACATTTAATCTCACTAGGTCATTCCCAAGCTACGTTTCAATCCATTAAAGGCTAACAATGTGAAGCTAGATTACCTGCATTCTCCTTATGTCACTTTCAACCTTATGGCTCCAAATCCAGCAAATGATCACAACATTTTCTTCTTCCTCATTTCTCTCATTTTGCCTATGAGCTCTTTTCGGGTTTTCATTCTAGCTACACATCATTTTTCTGTAGGCTCACATCTCACCCATAGGTTGCCTTTTCAGGTTTTCGACCTATCCGCTCTCCCAATGTTGCCTAAGCCGCCCTCTCGGGTTTTCAGCTTAGTGAGATTTTTAAAAACAAAATAAATCAAAGTAGATGACATGCATGATACAATACAATACAATGAGACATATTTACCCTCCCCCACACTTGAAATGCATGTTTTCATAAATGTGAAAGGACGTGATAAAGAAATAAGGGGGAAAGAAAAACTCACAACTAAAATCTTAAAGGTCCTTCTCGGTTGTGGTAATGCTCACTTATCAATGCATGTTCTCTCCTTCTTGTTCATGAACTCTGCCCATTATGCAACTTTGACCAATACACTACAAATATACAACTAGGAAAATCTAGATCAACCCTCATACAAAGCAACTAGTGTGGGTTGTGGTTGTATATTATGGTTTTGGGGTAAGAGTTTGAGGACAAGGGTGAGGAATATTTTTGATTTTGCTTTCAATAAAAAATAAACACTCTAGCCTAATTTAAAAACTCGAGTTGCCTCCCGAGAAGCTTCATATACTTGAGGTCGTTGGCACATCTAATATTATCCATATGGTGAAATTCATGAACTTCCAATAGTAGAGAGGTGGGGGTAGAAATCCTCCAATGAAAGGGTTCTGTGGAGGTGAAGTTTGTCTTAAAGGAGATTGATGGTTTGGGAGTTTGGCATAATCATTTGGTTCCCCTATTGTCTCGTTCAAGAATTTCAAAAATGGTGGAGTTAGTTCAATTGGTAAAGGTGGAGATGATGATGACAAGAATAATTAATATAGGACAATCACATCTTCCTCAACTTCTTTGTCTTCAACAACCAACTTCTCATCCCCTTGGAACTCACCTTCAACTTCCTTCACCATCTCGACCATCAAGGTAGAAAGATTGCATTTGGCTTCGCGCTTACCTTCTGTTGTAATAGAAGCTTGCCAGAATCTCTAACTTCCAAACAGTTCACGGAGGATGCAATTTGGCTAATTTTGATCTCCAAGTTTTTGAATCTTGAGGAAAAGCAAGCCTCCAAATCTTTCCTCATATTTGATATTGATTGCATAATTTCCTCATGACCTGAGCTTGAATCTCCTCCTTGAGCATGATTTTGGGAATGACATAAAGTGATGAAGCCCAATCATATTGCTCATAGTGTTAGTTTTCAAGTGCATTCCAATACCACAAATCCGGATTACCACTCCACTCCGAAATGTAAGAATCATATTATGGATACAATTCTTGAGCTCCTTGACCTTGGGGAGACAGCTTGTGATGAGAAAAGGGGTGAACAAAGAGGAAGACCCGACAACTAAAAGCATGAAAATTGGTGTATATGGGAACCTGGCCATTAATAACTTCATATGATTATCATCCGCCAAGAACATGAGTGGGAAACCGATTTATAGTATAAGTGGCTGCAGCAAAATTGTCAGGCCAGTGGGAGAGAAGGACATGAGAGTGGTATAACAAAGACAAGCCCATCTCAGCAATGCAGCGATGCTTGCGCTCAACCCGACCGTTCGGCTCAGGAGTATATGGGCAAGAAATATGATGATGAATGCCCTTTGTCTGAAAGTGAGAGCGTAAGCAATCCTTTACGAGCTCAGTCCCTCTATCACTCTAAAACACCTTAATGGTGGAAGAGAAATTATTCTCCATAAAAAAACTAAAAGTGGCGATAAACATCCTAAAAATAAGATTTGCAACTCAGTGGATAAAACCACGAGAGTCGGGAATGATCATCAAGGAAAATAGCATAGTAGAATAAACCATCAGCAGATAAAATAGGAGAGGACCCTAGATCAAGTACCCTAGCAGCACGTTTATCATTTGTATGAAAAGATAAATGTTTTCCTTTAGCTTTTTCACACGCTTCACAAAGGGTGGGATTAGGCAGAACCGATGAGACATCTAAGAATCCAGAAGCATGCAAACCAGAAATAATGGAATTTGGAACATGACCAAGCCTAGCATGCCAAGTTTCAAAAAACGCACCCGACTTATTTAATTCACTAGTAGATAACAAGGCAGATGCACCATAGTCTAAAACATAAAGCCTATCTTCAATATGACCATGACCCAAGGTTCCCCTAGTGGTTTTATGCCGAATAAAAAATGAACTATCATCAAAGCAGATAACAGCATTTAAATCCTAAGTTAATTCGCTAATTAAAAGATTTTTTTACTGATATCAAGCACAATAAGCACATCATAAAAAGGAAAATATTTAAAATCCGAGAATCACCAACATGAGTAATGGGAAGTTGAGAACCACTACCGACATAGACATGAGAAAAACCATTATATGGTGTCAAATGATCAACAGCAGCGGGAGACAATGCCATGTGTTTTGTGGCGCCGGAATCCAAAATCTACTTGGAGCCATTGTGTTTAAACTTCGAGACACCATCAGGAACAAAAATGCCATAATGCGCACAAAGAGAAAATAGGAACAAAAATGCGCCGAGAAGCTGAACATGTGTAGAAGGCACTGGAAAATGATGGGTGTGTGTAGCCATGCGCTTGAAAAACTGTGGCACGTGTAACCAGACGCTTGGTGATGTGCACTTTTATGCATGCGTTAGCCAATGCATTTGACACATTTATTATCATCTCTTTTTTTTGGTTGATTTAGTTTTAGGTAGGTTTACACGACAAAGGGTTTAGACGACCATTGTTGGTTTTCTTGTCTAAATCCCAAGTTTTGTAGACTTAATTGAAGCTAATGGACACTTTGTATTCACGGGCACCTAGATTTTCCTCTATGATCTCATTAGTAGGTTGCTCGTGAGTACTTTTTCATCAGATTTTTGTAGCAGGCCATCCGCGAGGGTGGTAAAAGATATTTGAAGGTCATTCATAAGGATTGTAGAAAATATCGAATGTCATTCGCATGGATAGTAGTAGATTGAAGTTCATGGACTCTAAAGTGTGGTAGTAGATAGAATTAAGCATAGGAAAGACCGATTCAAAGTTTAAGAAGGCCAAGAAAGAAGCGGAGGAATTATTGTCCGAGAGTTACACTGAGTTATGAGAACTATCTGAAAAGAATCAGCCCTTAAATGTTGCACCATTGGATTAGTCTTCTCGGGCACTATAAAGTCAACTACAAAAACTCTCAAATTAGATCAGCGATTATTCCGTAGCAGAGCAAACAAGTCAGCTGGCCGAACCAGCCAAGACCAGCACGAGGGCCGACATGAGACCAGCTAAGCATGTATGAAGGCATCCTAGCACGGCCCGTGCCAGTGCTCACCACGAACTGTGCCACGAAACACGGGTCATGCCAGAGACCCCAGCACAGGTCGTGCCATCCCCCACTACCCGTGTCCCATGTCTTTGATCCACCCCAAAATATAGCTAAGTATGTGCGCGGATCATTCTGTTTCACACGGTCCGCGTCATTTCAAGTCACTAATACAAAGACCACCCCATAGAGTGTGAATAATGGCAAGGACTGTGCTATGTTACTGAGCAAAATGAGGTTCCAGCCAATGGTCTGCACCAAATGACACATGATGAGCACTCAGAGGCATCAAAATGGAGTTCCAGCCGGTAAACCTGTTCCGGCCGACACGAGCAACGCCAACACGAGGCTCGCGGCCTGTGCGAGGCCGAATATGTCGCGCCAGTATGAGGCCATGTGACATGCCACGCCGAGTGGCCTATGTGAGCACAAAGGGCAATCGGCTGGTACAGACCGTGCCAGATTCCACTGCCCATGTCGTTTGCGGTTGCTTGGGTTTTTGGCCATATTTGGGCCTTTTTCAAAGCCCAATTTCCTATTACTATAAATACAAAAAAAATTCTACTAGGGTTTAATTTTATGCCCACTTTTCATCTTTAATAGTAGGCAAGAGAGAGAAAGTACTCTTCCTTCTCTCTAGGTTCTTTTTCTTTCTTCTCTTTATCTTTCTTTCTCCCAAAAGTGTTGAATCCAATACAATATTTGGGTTCAATGCTTAGGGAGTAGTTAATTAATTTGGGAATTATATTTGTATTCATGTATTAATGTTTATTTTGTGAGATTTCTTAGATCTATATATCTCTATATGTTTTGTGATTATTATGTTGGCTTGTTCTTAATATTCTTGTGAATTGCATGATTGTCACACTTATCAGCACACACCAAAGTCTACTTTCATGTTGTCGCACTATTGATACCCCCGGAGAGGGAAACCTAGATGCACTTGGGGTAACGATGGGTTCGGATCCACGTGGGTGTGTGCACGTAGGTTGTTGTTGTTAACATTACAATTGACCACGCACTAGTAACCCGACAACTTAGTCTAAAGGGTAGCAGATACAAACATCTAAAGTATCAAACTAGGGTTAGCTTTGCAACCCTAGAGCCATCGATAATGTGTCCCCTCCCCCTTGCCTTTTTAGGCCTGGGGAGAAGCATTTGTGGTGTAGTGTCCAGTGCGTAATTGAACGGGGGAGACTCAGATCTGCACGGCAAGTAGGGTCATTGTTACACTCCACTAATTATGAATGGGGTGTCGATGGAAGATTACATGAACACCCTACGTGACATGTATGGAAAAGTGTTGACAATCGACCACACCATGTGTCACAAACACTAAAATAGGTTCATAGTTCTTGTATGTGATGAATTCAATTATCGATGACATTAATCATGTTACGCAAATATTCCCCGAGTGCTAGTATATATAGTTTATTCTTATGACCAATTGCATTCTAGTAGATTTAGTAACCCTCCCCCCCAAGGGCTTTTTTTACAACCACTTATTAATCCTAACACGTGATCAGATTGACGACCCGGTCACGGTTGTGCATAGTTGATTATTAAATTCCTAACATCTCTGTGAACGACCCTAGTACTTGCCGCTATCTACCATTCTTGGTAGTATAGTAGGAATGAGCAACAATATAAATCTTTATCTTTGACCCAAAATACTCGAGCCTTCTCTCGGTTTTAATTGGTTGGAGGATCTCTCGCTGGTTGATTGATTTAGTGGCACCAGGAGAGGATGGTTAAATTTTTGCACCGTTGTTAGGGATGTTAGTTTAACGGTCTAGTGGTTAACTTGCATAACGTGTTAGTTGAGTAGTTACTGTTGTTTTTATTTTTGTTTTTGTTGGTTTTCGTTGTTGAGCTTTCTTTCTAGTATCTTGTTACTTCTAACCCTCTTTCTAGTGTTGTTTTTAGTTAGCTACCGTTTTATTACCTATTTATGGTACACACCGCGTACCACTAATTTTGGAGTTTTACATTATCCAACGGAATATACGGGTGGTAGGCGACGAAGGAGGGGGAGATCTAAACCAGAAGTTCCACAAGAACCAATTTCGGTAGTTGTAGATAGTGAAGAAATTGTGGAGCATAATGACACTTTGAGGGAGTTGATGACTCCCAACTTGGAGAATCAACCTCTTTGCATTATCTTCCCACACTTGCCACCCAATGTTACTTGTGAGCTCAAGAGCAGCATGCTCCAGTATTTTCCCACTTTCCATGGAATGGTCGGTAAAGATCCGAACAAGCACTTGTTGGAGTTTCATCTAGTTTGTACCTACATGAAGCCTCCGGGAGTCTCGGAGAAAGACTACAATTTGAGGTCGTTCCCTTTCTCTCTTTAGGATGAGGCTAAAGATTGGTTGTATTATTTTCCACCCGGTTGAATCACATCCTGGATAGACATGAAGTGCAGATTTCTCAAGAAATACTTCCCAGCTCAAAGTCTGTGGGGTTGAAGAAGCAGCTCTCCAGTATCTCTCAGTTCGCTAATGAATCTATGGGAGCGGTTCAAGAGGCTATTGGAAAGTTGTCCATATCATCAATTCAAGAAGAGGGCTTTAGTCTACTATTTCTTCGACGGGTTGTACGATGATGACATGTGTATAATGAATGCCTCTTACAACAGTTCAATCTCCAACAAGAGCCCAATGGAGACAATGGCACTCTTCGAAGAGATGGCAAATGGTACAAGGCAGTTTGGTAAAAGATCAAGGGTGAAAACCATGGACGAGCCATCCCATTCTCCCAAGTTAGAGGAGCAAATCCAAGCTCTTGCTTCCATGATGAAAGAATTCATGAAAAGGGGGCGTGCAACAAGTGAAAGTGTGTGGCATTTGCAGCCTTGATAATCACACGGATGTTTGCCCGCAAGTGGTGGAAGATTCGAAGGAAGTTAAGGAGTTGGATTTCAATAATGAAGTAAATAGGCCACAGTTAGATGGGGGCCACAACAAGGGTCCTATGGGAACCAAGGAGGCGAAAGGCAAGACACCTACACTAACACCTTTAACCCGAGTTACCGCGATCAACCCAACTTTCGTTGGCGCGAGGAGAACTAAGTGCAAGGGTACAACCGAGGTGGACAAGCTCCACCTCAACCATGTCCAAGTGGAGAAGGGACTTCGAATAAAAACATCTTACTCTATAAGTTGGATCAAGAAGAAATCCTTGAAGCAATCTCTCTATTGGCTAAGAATCAAGATTTCTTTGCGGAGTGCACAATGCGTGAGATTGAAGATCTTGGGACTAAGGCATTTTCAAGCATCAATAATCTTGATATTTAAGTTGGACAACTTGCCACCTCGGTGAGCCAACTTGAAGCCAAAGAGTCCAACAAGCTTCCATACCAACCGGAGATCAATCCAAGGAATATGAGCTATTTGAAGCTAAGAAGAGGGAAGGAGGTGCACAAGCCCGAAAAGGAGATCTCACAAGAGGATGACTTGATAATAACAAAACCAACTCGGAGGATCAAGAATTTGTTGTGGAGGAGGAACCCATCAAGGAACTTCCAATACCTGAGGCGAGGGTGAATCTTACATCACCTTTCCCTAGTGCATTTATGGGAAGGTCGAAGGTGACAACCAATAATGAGCACATTTGTAAAATATTTGAGAAGGTTGAGGTTAGCGTTCTACTTTTGGACTTGATTGAACATGTGCCCTCTTATTCTAAATTCTTGAAAGTTGCATGCGCTAAAAAGAGGAAGAACCCACTTAGGAAGTTAGGAAAATTGAAAGTAGGGGGTGTTGCTACTCTAAATCATAGAAATTTGCTAAAGAAATGTGATGACCCTGGCATATTTTAAATTCTTATTTCTTTAGGTGGTAGATTGGTGAAGAATGCTATGATTGATCTAGAAGCCTCTATTAATGTCATCTCATCTTGCATTTATGAGAACCTAGAAATAGGTGAACTTAAAGAAACTAGGGTAATTGTCCAAATGGCCGATCACTCCCAAGCTACCCCGCGGGGTCTAGTAAAGGATGTGATAGTCCAAGTGGGAAACTAGGTGTTTCCAACGGACTTCTATGTCCTTGATGTTGCATACGATGGTGGTGCACCCTCAATTTTATTGAGAAGACCTTTTATTAAAACATCAAAGACTAAGATTGATGTTCATTCGGGAACACTAACCTCAGAGGATGACATGGATAGAATAGGTTTTGATATTTACAAATCTAAGCATGATTCACCTAGTCTTTCTCTTGTGTGCAAAGGCATAACCTTATGTGAAGAACTTGCTCAACGTAAGAAATCTTGCATCATTGAAAATGTTAAATGCCTAAATGAGATCCTTGAAGATGAGGAGGTGTTACCCGACATAGAAACCTTGCATGCTCTATCTTGTATGAATGAACTTTGTAATGATACACTTGTTGATGAACATGTCTCTTCTAGTGTGATTAAAGATGATTTGCCTTCGATATTTGACACTAACTTGCAGCGGAAAAAGAAGAGAATTAAGGAATTAAACACTCCTAAACCCCTTCCTATCCAACAATCATGTATCTATGATAGAGATAGATGGACATGTTTTGCATGTTTCGCCAAAGGTGAAGGGTAAGCCAAATGTAATGTGGAGACCTGTCCACAAGGACGTGGTTGTTGGTGGTGTCAAGGATATTGATTCAGGTTACCCATCAAACTGTTCTTGTTAATTTTTCAAAAATGCATGAAATAATAAGTCATGAGAACGACAAAAAAATACGATACTTTATATTAGTGTTTTTTTTAAAAATCTTGTGAAATTCTTGGAGTGTATTAATTTTTTGTGGTGTTTTATAGGAAAATCCAGTCATCAATTTTGTTTAGAACAGTACTACTCTTGATTTTAGAGTTTTTGGATGCAGGTATGTCATGAAAAAGTTGGAAGGGAAAAAGGCAAAAATGCCTCGTGCCAGGCAGTCCAGCACGACCCGTGTTGATGGCACAGCCCGTGCCAGGGCCCATCAGCACGGGGCTGACTGGGAGACACGAAGGCAGTAAAACACATGTCGGCACGAGGCTGGCACATTCCATCAAGAGGCGTACTGGCAGGAGGCTGGCACACGCCATCACGAGTTTCCCATGAGGTGGCACAGACGTCACGTGTCGGCACATATCAAACCTATGGATCAGCACTGCCTACCCGACCAGCCCAATCAAAACTCATCCTAAACCCTATAAAAAAAACCCTTTGTGCCAGCCCTTCCTCACTCCACCACCATTCCTTTACTTCCTCTCAATTGAGCCTACACTTCCTCTCACCCTATTTTGGCCATAACTTCATCAATTTTCATCCGATTCACCAAATCTTCATCTTTTTGAGCCCAATCCAATCCACTAATAATTATCCTCAGAAAATTCATGATTTTGACAAGAAAAGTAAGAGACCAATTCGGCCATTAATTGAGTTTTCTCCCAAAAACTCAATTGTTGGTTCATTTCGAGTGTTGGAGTTGCTTCGACTTGATCTAGGAGGATTTCCACACATTCATCGAGCAAAGATTTCACCAAACTCACCATCTGATGTACTTGGCAGAGCTCTTTTGAATATTTTGAGAAGTTGGAGTTTTGAATTTTTTGTGGTTGGGTATTTACATGCTTAAAGTCTGGGTTTGTTAGTGTGATTGATAGGATAATTTTGGGAGACGCTCTATGTTGGGGGTATTTGGTGAAAGTTTGCTATATTTGCTCTATTGTTAGTTGCTATATTCTCTATATTCATCATGTATCATAGACAGAGAGGGGAGCCTAGTGTACCCTTTATGGGGTTGACCTTCCTCACTGGGGGTACAACAGGAAAGGTGGAGCCACCTAGTAGGGCTCCGTATTCAAGAGATAAAATTTGTAGATGAAGAGACCCTTAAGGATCTCAAACTCTATAAACCCGTCAGGGTCCTACTAGGGAGGATTGGTATGGAGGAATTCACTACAGTGTCAGCTCCCACCTACACTAGGTATACCCTAGAATTTTTATTCACTGTCACGAAGGAGAACAACAGAAAAATGGGGAGATCTACAAGATTTTACTTGGGGGATGTGCCTCGTGGCCTGACCTATGCTCAGTTTACGGACATCTTCAAATGGAAGCTGCAGAGAGATATGAAGGGGTACAATGTGTCAGATGCAGGTTTTGAATTGTATGCATTCTGGGCCACCATCACCCGACAGTTTCGGAGGAAGGAGAGCAAGAACAGTGACATAGTGCACCCGACACTAAAATATGTGGCCAGACTATTAAGTGTGGTGGTCAGTTGTCACGGGGACTCCACCACTGCAACTTCGAAAGATTGTAATAGGTTTTGGTCAATCTGCACGAGGAGGGCTTACCCCAATCTCTTGAATGATTTCATCAGTCACTGTATCGACCTCTTCACGACACACTCTAGGAAGATAGCAATTGGCGGTATGGTCTCGCTATTGGTTGATCACTATCACATTCCAATAAGTGAGGAGATGAGAGTGAACCTACAATCGCCTTTTACACTCATTCGACCAGACATGGAGGAGGCGAGGTTCATGCTGGATGAAGATAGGGTTGTCTTCTGGATGTACAAGGGTAAGAAATTCATTATATTTCCCCGGCGTGCGAGGGCTGCTTTGAGCAAGTAGTTCAAGATGAAAGATCTCATCATTGAGCCATATACGGGTTCCCAGGTTGTTTTTGGAGAGCATTACCTAGGAGATGATGGTGAGAAATAGGAGGATAATGATCAAGAGCAGGTCCCGAAGCATCCCGCATAGTTTTTTATCGTCGATCATCATCCTGCCCAGCTACAGCTAGCACTTTATCAGGTTATACCACCACCACCTTTGGAGCAACCCTTAGCGCCACCACCTTCTTTTGATAAAGTATTTGGAGGACCACCCTCTCATCAGGGGCCTTTTATCATTCATGATGAGCTATATCATTCCTCAGGGTATGATGCTAGCAGTTTTCATAAGCGTGACATTTGTTTCCACTATAGTGACTTTGCACAGTCTAGCAGTCGTGGGCTCCCGCCTAACCCAAGCCATGAGCCCCACAGGCATAGTGTTTTGGGTCATTTTCAGCAGGAAGATCCCTCTTGTCATTACCCTCAGTTCAGCCCCTTCCGAGAGCATTAGTCACCAGGTTATAAGTCATCTTTCTCCTACCCTATGTGGAGTCATCAGCCGTATGGGCCAGACTGGGCACAGTCTTTGGGGAACTCCATTTTCGAGATCAGGCAAGATGTTCACATGCTTAGCGCAAAGCTAAACTACCACGAGTTGGACACAACGTAGAGATTTGATACGGTCTATGGTAAGCTGCATCACCTGAGGGAGCATATGGGGGCACTGCATGATAGCATCAAGGAGATCAATAACAAGCTGAGGATATCAGGTATCGGAGAGGGCTACCACCATCAAGATCCGAGCAGGTGGAGGCAAGGAGCTAGACTCCAGAGACGACATTGAGCATCTCTCGGTGTTTCCAACTTTTCCTCTTACCTTAGTTGTATGCATTAGGAACAATGCATAAACTAAGTGAGGGGGAGGGGTTGGAACACCTCTATGGCAGCATCTCCAATGCTTATGTTTTACCTCATGTTGATTTTTTTGATAATTTTTTTCCTTTTTTTTGGTACTTTCCCCCATTTAGATTTTCAAATTTTTGGTTATTTGTTTTTAGGTGTAAGGGCACTTTTTTGTAGCTTGTTTTGGGGAATGTGCTTTTGAAACTTTCGGTGGTGTAATTTTTTTTGTTTTTCATGATCTTTTGTAGTGTGAAGCCCAAATTTGGGGCACTTTGTACTACCCAAAAAATTGAAAATTTTGAAAAATGAAAAAAAATACCCAGCTAAGATGGAAACCCGAAAGGGCAGTTTAGGCAAAATTGGGAAGAAAGCCCGGATAGGTCAAAAGGCCTAGGTAAAAATGAGAGGCTAGGCCTGGCTAAGTTGGAAAACCTAGGCAAAAATGAGAGGCCATGTGGAAAATATCAGATGGTGAGCTCAACATTCTAGGATGAAAACCCGAAAAGGTTCCTAGGCTATTGAGAGAAATTGAGAGAAAACATAAACTAAGTTGAGGATCATTCGGCATAATCCTTGGTTGTAGCTAAGTTGAGAATCTCGAGTTATCCTTAGCCACAACCAAGTTGAGGATCTTTTGGATTATCCTTTGTGGTTTTTTGACAACTCCTGGATTGCTTTTGGCGGACTATTCGGTGGAGTAAGCTAGTTCAATACTTATCATTTGTGCTTACCTTTTTCTTCACAAGATTTCAGGTGGTTAGGTTACTTCAGTATCTTCAGGGAGTGTGAGAGTTGTGAGATTATTACTTCTTTGGGGGAACTAGGATGGATTGGAAATACGTTGAATTCATTGGCTAACTTAACTTCTCTTTGCATGCTACATTTATCTTATATCTTTCCTCATTTTCGTTTGCTCGAGGATGAGTAAAGGTTTAAGTGTGGGGGGATTGATGTGTACCTTATGCAATTGTTAGCCGATGCATTTGATGCATTTATTATCATCGTTTGTTTGGTTGATTGCTAGTTTTATTTATGTTTACACGACAAAATGTTTATACAATCATTATTGGTTTTCTTGTCCAAATCCCAAGTTTTGTAGAGTTAATTGAAGCTAATGGACACTTTATATTCACGGGCACCTAGATCTTCCTCTATGATCTCATTAGTAGGTTGCTTGTGAGTACTTTTTCATCATCATTTTGTACAAGGCCATCCGTGAATGGTAGAAGATATTTGAAGGTCATTCGTAAGGATGGTAGAAGATATCGAAGGCCAATTGTAAGGATGGTAGTATATTGAAGGCCACTAACTTCAAAGTGTGGCAGTAGATGGAATTGAGCTCGATAAAGGAGAATTCGAAGTTTAAGTAGGCCAAGAAAGAAGCGGAGGAATTGTTGTTCGAGAGTTGCACAGAATTCTGGGAAGGATCCGAGATAAATAAGCCCTTGATAGTGGCATCATTGGATTTTTCTTCCCCGACACTATAAAATCAACTACAAGAACTCTTAAATCGGATAAGCGGTTCATTAGTAGTGGAGCAAACAAGTCAGTCAGTCGAACCAGCCAAGGCCAGCACAAGGGCCAGCACTAGGCCAGCCAAGCCGGCACGAAGACAGCCTCGCACAGCCCGTGCCAATGCTTAGCACAGACCGTGCCATGAAACATGGCCCATGCAAGAGGCCTCAGCACAGACCATGTCATCCATGTCCCATGTCTTTGGTCCACTCCAAAATGTGGCTATTATAGGTGCAGATCGTTTCGTTTCACACGGCCGACGTCGTTTCAAGTTACTAATGCAAAGACTAGCCCACGGGGTGTGAATAATAACACGGACTGTGCCATGTTAATGAGCAAAACAAGATTCTAGCCGACATCTAACACCAAACTCACTGGATGTGCACTCAGAGGCATTAAAATGGAGTTCCAGCTGGCATTTCATGCCGGGCGACACGGGTCGCACTAGTACAAGGCTCATGGCATGTGCCATGCCGAGCAGGCCGTGCCACTCCGAGCGGCCCGCGCTAGCACAAAAGGCACTCGGTTGGCACAGACCGTGTCAAATTCCACTGCCCGTGCCATTTGTGGCTGCTAGAGTTTTTGGCCATTTTTTGGGCCTTTTCAAGGCTCAATTCCCTATTACTATACATATGGACCTTTGTCTGCCCACTTTTCATCTTTAAGAGTAGGCTAGAGAGAAAATACTCTACCTTCTCTCTAGGTTCTTTTTCTTTCTTATCTTTATTTTTCTTTTGCCCAATAGTGTTGAATCCAATGCAATATTTGGGTTCAATGCTTAGGGAGTAGTTAATTAACTTGGGTATAAATTTGTGTTCATGTATTAATGTCTCTTTTGTGAGATTTCTTAGATTTACCTATGTCTTTGTGTTTTGTGATTATTATGTTGGCTTGTTCTTAATATTCTTGTGAATTGCATGATTGTCACACTTAGTTAGCGTACACCAAAGTCTACTTTCATGTTGTCGCACTATTGATACCCCCTAGGGAGGAAAACCTAGATGCGTTTGGGGTAACAATGGGTCCGAATCCACATGGGTGTGTGCACGTAGGTTGCCGTTGTTACGGTTACAATCAACCATGCATTAGTAAGCTGATGAGTTGGTCCAAAGGGTAATGGGTAGAGATAGCTACAGTAGCAAACTAGGGATAGCTTTGCAACCCTAGAGCTGCTTTGCTCCCTTTGCTTTTTTAGGCCTAGGAAGAAACATTTGTAGTGTAGTACCCGGGACGTAATCGCACGGGGGAGACTCAGATCTGCATGGTAGTTGGGGCCGTTGTTGCACTCCCCTAATTATGGAGATGGTGTCGATGGAAGATTACATGTGCACCTTACGTGACGGATATGGGGAAGTGTTGACCATCGACCACACCATGTGTCAAAAACACTGGAATAGGTTCATATTTCTTGTATGTGTGAAATCGATGATCGAAATGACATTAATCATGTTACGTAAATATTCCCCGAGTGCTAGTATTAATAGTTTATTCTCGTGACCAATTTCATGCTAGTAGATTTGCTTGTTTTACCAACACTAGTTATTCCTAATACATGATCGGATTGATGACCCGATCACAGGTTTGCGTAGTTGATTATTAGATTCCTAACATCTCTATGGACGACCCTGGTACTTTCCACTATCTGTCATTCTTGGCAGTATAGTAGTAGGAACAGGAGCAACAATATAAATCTCTATCTTTGACCCTTAATACTCTAGCCTCCTCTCAGTTTTTGATTGGTTGGTGGATCTCCCGCTGATTAATTGATTTAGTGAAGCCAGGAGGGGCGGATCACTTAAACACCAGAGGGCGTGTTGAACACCTTGGATTCCTGTAGGCATGTACGAACCACTTGCGGGCTTATGGATCTAATGCGTTGGAAGAATCGTTGGCGCGGTAGAGCAAGACTCTGATTGGGGGCGATGAAGAGAATTATCCGGCCATGAGAAGTCATCGGGCCTGGAGGAGATGAAGAGTAAGCACCACTGGAGGCGGATGCAGAAGGTATGGTGGCATTGTTGGGAGGAATGCTGGCAGCAAGAGCCGAGTCGAAGGCTGTGATGGAAACCGTGAAGTGGTTGCGATGAAAGCCGATCAAGCAAACCGGTGATAATGGTTGGATGGCAGCTGGAAAATGAAAATTTCCAATGAAGTTATTCACCGGAGATGACTGTGAGAGCAAGGATGTTTACCGACGAAAAACTTGAGAGGTCAGTGCCTACTTGACTGTTGAAACGAGGAAACCAGACTGTTGGAGATACGCATCTAGAGAGAAACTTATTTTCCACTACCATAGAGACATGGAAGAGTGGACGGAAAGGACCGCCGGAGGTGCCTAAATCTCGCCGGAGCTTGGCATGAATCCGATGGTGGTTCAGTCGACCAAAAAAAAAAGAGGCGGCCAAAAAAAATTAGAGCTTGGTATTTAGGACCAAAACTTGCTCTGATACCATGAAAGAATGATTTCTAGTGAAAAATAATGTAATACTACCATGAATAAATAGAGTACAAAAGGAAGACTAGTACTAGCATAACTCTAGTCTAGTCAACAACTCTATCTAGAATCAAATCAAATCAATCAGATACTTGATTTATTCTAACAGTAGGATAAACCAGATCTCACAATATCATGCTAGAAGTACTTATCAATTGCTTCAAAGATGGTATCTAACCTAGATTATGAAAATCCATAACATAGAACATAAATCTACAAAGAAATATGGAAGAAATTGAAAGAGAAATGGGAAAAGTAGGGTTTTGGAGGCCCCAAGTCGGGTTCACATTAAATGGGGAAGAAGGGGATATTTATAGTCCAAGGAAATAGAGGAGAGAAGACCAAAAGGTGAAATTCTGTGTGAATTTTGTGGTCTGCAAAGGAGCTGCTACCCTCTTCTTGTTTCCATCGCTACAGGTGAACCGCTAATCCATTTGGGAGTTTTTGTAGTCGATTTTATAGTATCACGGAGAGGCATCTAAAAATTCTACCCATGAATACCAACCCACCTCGGATCATGCAAAAAAATGGGTTTCAAAACTCATCTCATTCTTTTGCCATCATCTTCAATCTTCTTTCTTCCACTACTTTTTGCAAGTGACCCTTTTCCAATGATCTAGTCTTCACTTCAAATCTAATTTTGAATCCTTAAACCGATCATGGAAAGATCCAACTAAAAATTAAACTCTTCACAAATCAAGAAGTTAGGATGCAAAATGATGAAATGTGATCCTAGCCCTCTTATTGGTAAAGTATCCAATTCTCTGAAGCAAAACCTCCAATCTATTCCAATTATGAGTATTAAATGTATTAAAAAGAGAGTATAAAATGTACTTATCATAGAATGAGGCAACTCAGGCCTTTGAATTGTTGAAGAATGATGTTTGCCCCTGTGCTAAAGATGCTAGAGTTTTTAAGAGTTTCAATTGATGGTTGCGGATATTGCATGGGTGTAGTCTGAATGCAGGAGGAAAGGCCTACAGATTATTTGAGTAAAACTTTTTTCCGTAAGAACATGAGCCTTTCTACTCGTGAGAATGAGTTATTAGCATTTGTGATGTGAGTTGACATATGGAGGCACTACCTGATGGGTAGCCATTTAGTGATCAAACAAATCACTAAAGTTTGAGATACTTGTTTGATCAAAGAATTATCAATGCATTGCAACACAAATGGGTCACTGAACTATTGGGGTTATATTTTGAAATTTAGTATAAATAGGGTACTGAAAATGGAGTGGCAAATGCTTTGTCAATAAGACTTCAAGAGGATACTTGACAAGCACTCAGATTATAGAAATTGGAAATGAAGGATCAGTATTGACTGAAGCTGTGTGTAATCAACTTGACCACAGTGACTTACTGACCAACCATGGGAATGGAAACAATATATTGGTTTCAAATCAAGAAGATATGTTAAAGTAGAGTAATGATGAGAAGAAAGAAGCAGCTGATTCAATTATTTGAGATGGGTCTGTTCTACCAGAACAAGATGAATCTGATTTGGAATTCATGTAACAAGCATTAAGGGATCAATCTGAAGCCACTGATGACAGACATAGTTGATATTGAAAAGAACACATGTCCATATGGTACTGTTTGTACAAAAGATCACGCATTCAGAGGAAGGGGGGGAGAATGTATCTACTGAGTATTGATAAATTGGATCAGTCACAAACATAACTATTAGAATCATGAGCTCCTATCATAAAACCAATTGGTACTATGTAGGGGTGACTCATGATCTTATATATTGAGTAA
>JAULKM010107948.1:0-23774 GCA_032355605.1 Rubia tinctorum | reverse complement strand
CGAGTGTTCTTCGACTTCGATTTCGGAAGAAAGGGGTTTTAGTAATTGGGATTCACACGTTTTGGGAGAAAAATGTATAAAATAAAAGAATATTCTGGGTGCACAAATATAATAAAAATATTTTTTACTTGTAAAAAATATATAAATTAAAAAAATTTGGGGTGCACGTGCACCCCGGGTTCCTTAATAGCTTCGCCCCTGGTATTACTATCCAAATGTGTGCAGGTACTTCTAAGTAAATACTCCTTCCTAACATACTTTTTTGATTATCATACATGCTATTGTGTTACTCCATCTGTCCCACCTTAACTTGCAAAGTGAGCGAGTGGAGCTCAAAATTTTGAGCCTTTTTTTTATTAATATATGGACTGTTCACGTGAGTGTACGACACCGAATTTTCAAAAGACGACACTTACTAATTTGAAAATTACACTTCACTCTTTGGAGTCAATGTTTTTTTTGAAAGATCAATCATTCCAAGATGTTGGGAAAAACGCCCAGCGACGATTACAATGAGTGGAATTAACATCCAATCTAACTAGCCTCTATCAATAACTAAAATATTGCAAGGATATCTAAATTACATGTCAACTAGACTGATCGTCTGTACTATTACAGATCAGAGATCCAATAAAAAAACTGTGACATCGGCCTCATGGATGTTAACTTGCTTCTCGCAAAAATCATGACCACTTGGCAGAGGAGCGTATAACGCATCAATATCACTACGCCAAACAGGGATCTTCTACAACTGTAACACCACTTGATCCAACCACAATATATGTTGCTCAAACGGTAAACACCTTGAAAAATACAGAGCTGAAGAATCCAAATTAATGGAGACCCAAAATTAAAATCATAAAAAAAATTACGAACACATGATCTGAACAAGTAGATCGAGAACAATACATCAACTTGAATAACTAAATCGAGTTATCATCTGAACACACCGATCTAATCGATCAGATCGAAGAACAAAACTAATTTGTGGAGACAAATCTCACACTTATTGAATAGTAAAATATAAATTAAAATAAATATTGTTCCCCATCTCCTCTGATGGGAAGATGGGGGAAAATTGAAGAAGAAAGGGTGCGACGACAATGGAGGAAGACGGCGAACGTAAGTCGGACCAGATCTTGACAATTTCAACCCTGATCTTGTTCTAGGTAATTTTATATCTTTGGAATCAATGTTAGTACAAGTCATATTCCTAATTAGACCAGGATAAGAATAATGACTATATTAGAGTTATTCTTTATTTAATTATCTTGTAAGATTGTCTATTTAATCATTTTCTGAATACATCACTTATGGGAAATCATTAGTTCATGGTATCAAAGCAGCCTCTGATCCAATTACCAAAACCCTAATTTCTTCCATTCCCTCCTCTATCCCAGCGGCCATCGACCTCCTTCCTCCTCCTTCATTCAGCCGCTGCAAATCCCCATCTCCCTGTCTTTTTTTGTCATTTTCTTCATCATCATGGCTGACGAAAAAATCTCCTACAATACTCTCATTCATATGATGCAAATCAAGCCCACGCCTCCAATTATCGCCTATGGAAACGTCAGGCTGGATATGTTCTCTGGCCACAAGGTCTCTTCGGCTTTGTCAACGACACTAATCCGTGCTCTCCTCTTCCAGTTCCAGCACCGGCAACAACCTTATCCGGTGCCACATATGCATCAACCATCCCTTTTCATGGCATCGTCAACGTTAATCCTCAGACAACATATCTGAAGGTGAAATCAGAATATGATTAATGGATTGGGGAAGATCAGCGTGTTTGTAGTCTGCTTTTCTCCTCCCTCACTGCTAAAGCTCTCGTCAAAATTCCAGATTGCACAACTTCAAGAATATTTGGGACAACATTTCTGCCACATTCCAGAACAACAGTGCATCCACCATTCTTCATATTTGCGCTGATGTGCATGGTATTCACAAATATGGTATAGTTCATGAAATTCATCTAAAGTTTAAGGAGATTTTTGAGCAATTACCTGCTACGGGTTCTCCTGTTACAAATGTTGATAAGGCCATTTGTTTTTTTTACTGATTTTGGTCTTTAGTATATGAATTTTTATGCTTCTTTAAATAATGTTGTTCCTACGCCATTATATTCGAATGTAATTGCTCGTGCCAAAAACAACGAGGCATTTTTACAAAATCTGTAGGCCCATTTAACACCAACTGCCGGTCAAGTCGCGTTCCAAACTGGAGACCAGCCATCAGCCGCACGTGTGTGGGATCACGCACCGAAGAGGGGTGACCAGACATGGGGTTCACGCAGCCGTTTCGATAGTTGGTGTGATGGCCTACAATCCTGGTCTAGGTCTTTGACGGCTGGACCTGCTCCTGGTCGTGGACGTCCATATTGTACTTGGACGCTTCGGTCATTATACTGTGATGTGTTATCAGATGCAGGCCCAGACTCATCATTCTGATTCCAAACATTTTGCAAAAAAAATATCATAATTCTCAGCACTCGGAGCCGTCATCTCGGGTGTCAGATTGGTACATTGATTTTGATGCGACCAGTCATATGGCATCCTCTACTCCTGGCTTAGACAATATCACTCCTTATATCGGTAAATCTTAAGTTTATGTTGGAAATGGTGCTCCTATTATTATCTCTCATATTGGTGATTCTATGGCTTCTTAAAATTTGAGATTATTTGATTTTTGGTTGTGAATGAGATTACTAAGAATTTGTTATCTATTAGTAAGTTACCCAGAGATATGGATGTACTGATTACCTTTGATGATCGGAACTTTGTGATTCGGAACAAAGAAACCAAGGTAATCATGGGTCGGGGCCACAGTGAGGATGGACTTTATGTCTAGGACAGGAGAGAGGCAACTTTTGTTTTAGTATTACAGCAAAACAAGAATTGAGCATCGTACAAGCTCTAGCATGCGCGATTAGGTCATGTGCCTAATGCAGTTATTTTTAGTTTGAATAAGTCTGGATTGCTTTCAGTTTCTTTTTTTTTCTTAAATCGCAAACTTGCGCTCTCTATGTTATGGAAAAAGGTCAACACTTGGCTTTTGTTGAGAACCCTAAATGTGCTCAGCGCGTTCTTAATTTAGTGCATTGCTATTTGTGCCTTTCCCGATTTTATCTGCTGATGGTTTTTCTTATTATGACTTATTTGTGGATATTTTTCTAGCTTTACATGGCTATATCCACTTTGTCACAAGTCAGATTATGTTGATACTTATTTGCAGTTTGATGCCTTTATCGAAAATCAGTTTTCATCAAAATTAAGGATTTTTTAAAGTGATGGTGGCACAGAATTTCTGAACACTAGAGTTCGATCTCATTTTACCGCTAAGGGAATTCTTCATCAAGTTTCATGCCCGTCTACTCCAGAGCAAAACGGCTTTGCAGAATGAAAACATCACCATGTCACAAAATAACCCTTACCATGTTGTTTGACTCGCACTTACCGCTATCATGTTGGGATGGTGCATTTACAACAGCCATTTACATTATTAATTGGCTTCCCACTCCAGTATTGCAGAGTTCTACAACTTATGGTCTTCTTTATCATCGAGATCTTGTCTACGCCAATTTTCACCCATTCGGCTATCAGGTTTTTTCTTTTGTTCGTCCATTTGCTGATCATAAGTTATCTCCCCACAATATTCCTTTTATCTTCATCGGCTATACCTTCTAATACAAGGGCTTCAGATATCTTGATCCCTCCACCGGGAAGGTCCACATGACTCGGCATGCTCATTTTGATGAGACTTATTTTCCACTCGCCTCTTCCAAGGCATCAAGAACTGGTGCCTCACCCACGACATTAGATGTTTATGCATTTATTAATCCTAAGTCTATATCTGTACCAATTCCGCCCCTGATTGAGTCATTATCTCCAACTTCATGCTATATTTTATCTTCTAATTCATACTCCAAGATCACTCTACCTCACCATATGTGCCTGCCTGGTTCTCCGAGCAGCTGCACTGCCTCTCCGGCTAGTCCTGCAGCCACTCCACGATCCGCCTCACTGAATCCCTTCCCATCTCATTTGGTGGCCAACACTGCTCCCTCGGCAGCTCCACCCCAGTCTCGGTCTTCCAGGATGGTCACTCGATCTGCGACTGGTGCCATTCAGTGTAGTGATTGTACAAATATTCTAGCTCACGGTCTTCTAGCGGCTCTTATTGCTCAGAAGGAACCGACTCTCGGGTTTTTGCTATGACGATGAGATTGCAGCCCTTCGTAGTCAGCACACTTGGTATTTGATTCCAATACCTTCGGATTTCAACATTGTTGGCTCCAAATGAGTCTATCGGGTGAAGTATTGCCCTGATGGCACAATTGATCATCACAAAGCTCTTTTAGTTGTTCAAGGATTCTCTCAAATTCCAGGTTTACAACTTTGAGGACACATTCAAAGTCTCTACCTTTTGGACTGTTCTCGCTATAAATACCATGCGGGCTTGGCATCTTCATCAATTGGATGTCAAGAACGCTTTTCTCAATAGCGTGCTCGATTTTTAAGTTTATATGGCTCAACCGGTTGGCTACAAGGACCCGATTCATCTTGATTATGTTTGTCGTCTGCGTATGGCCTTTTATTGTCTCAAGCAGGCCACCCGAGCTTGGTTCTGTCTCAGGGATCTTTACAGCTCAATCTTCTTGTCTACGTCGACAACATTATTCTCACCGGAAATGACTGCACTCTTAACCAGAAGTTCATTGATCGTACTCATTAAGAATTTCCCCTCAAGGATTTGGGTGCTCTTCACTACTTTCTTGGCTTAGAAGTTACTCCTACTGCTTGAGGTCTTCTTCTTAGCCAAGCAAAGTATGCCCGTGACATTCTCACTCATCATTGAGCAATCCCTGCTTCAAAGTTGACATCATCATTGAGTTGGAAAAGGCAAGCAGTAACTTGTAGTATTTTAAACTATTTTTTAGTAGTAGAAGACGTTTAAAAAGGTTAGGGCAAGGAAGACGGTTGCTAGTGTGCAATCTTCTGTTCAAGATGATGATTTTATGGACGAGCCTCCTTCTGTTGTGGCTGAGAAGAAAAGGGGGAAGGAGAAGGTGGTAAAAGAGACTGCTAAAAGGGTATTGCTTTAAAAAAGAAAAGAAAATTTCAATTGAATCTGGGAGGAAAGATGCCGCTAAGGGAAAGAAGAAGGAAGCTAATGTCAAGAATGTTGATGTTAAGGGTAAAGGATAAGGTTGTGAAGGAGTCTGTTATGAACAAAGGAAAGGGTGAGGGTGGTGCTATTAAAGGTGCAACTGAGCCTTTCTTTTAGGTATGGGAATTGGGAAAGCACAAACGAGGAATTGGGAAACCAGTTTCTTGTGTGAAAAGGAAAGTCCCTGCGGATCGTATAGCAGGGCAAAGTATTGATGGTTCAGAGATGTCCAGGACGGGTAAAAAAAGGTGCCATGGTTGAGGTTCCGGGAGGTTCCAGGTATGAATCCTTAGTTTATGTATTTGATTAGATTAAGTAATAAATCCGTTAGTTTAGGTTTTAAAGTGTTTAGTTTCAGTATGTAATAATATGTTGTACTCCCTCTGTAACAATTCAAATTGCAATTTAACTATTCATTTAGTTAAAATTTCTTAACTTTAATTTGATACTAAAATTGAATCGGTATGTAAGTATAAATACTATTGTGTGATGCATTGTTAGATTCTTTATAACATATATTTTCAAAATATCAAATTTTTACAAGTTTTAATTATCCTTAATGGAAGACATTAAGGATCAAACATTTTTTCAAGTCAACTGTGAAAAGTCAAAATGTGAATTTTGAATTGGGACGGAGGGAGTATTAAATTTCAATATGATTAGTTTAGGAATGTAATTAGTTTCTCTTGGTGTTTTAGTGTTTATTTTCACTTTATAATAACTTGTTGTGTTTAGTTTCAATAATTAGTTTAAGTACTTAATCAGCTACTTTAAGATTTTCAGTGTTTAGTTTAATTATGTAATAGCTTGTTGTATTGAATTAAAATATCATTAGCTCAGGTATTTAATCAGTCAGTTTAGGTGTTTCAGTGTTTAGTTTACTTATGTAATAACTTGTTGTATTCAATTTTAATATCATTAGTTTAGATATTTAATCAGTTAGTTTAGTTCCATTTTGGTAATCCGTTACTTCAAGTTTTTTTTAGTGTTCATTCTCACTATGTTATAACATATATAACATATTTTCTTCACAAGGATACAAAGAAATTTATGCCGGGAAGCCAACATGTGAAGGTCACGGACTTGTGTCTTAAACTTATTAACAAATCAAAAGGCTGATGTCGAAGAAATTGGCTTTGGGGGTTTGCTAAAAATGTGATTTTGTACCCTCTTTTTGTTAGTCGTTTCAATCCATCCACATGTGTTCAACATGTTGGCGTATATAAATATTTTGTTTGCTGATATTTATGATGTCTTGTACTTTCCCCATAACCTTGGAAAAAATAATTGAACAAGAGAGGAATACTAATATATAGTTGAGGGATGTAAACGGATATAGGTTTTGTAGAGACGATAAAAAGGATATTCCCCTAAAGTTGGTCATGAACATGACTAAAGAATTGGGAGAGGGCGGAGATGAGTTGAATAGATAGATTTCATCTATTATTCTTTGGATTTTTTTGCTTCTATATCAACATATAAGTTTGATTTGAAAATCTTAAAAGCTGTTGAGAATGTTGATGAGATTAAAAATCCCGATCGGTGTAGATTTATATTGGATACGATGGTTGAAATTAGGTATAAGAGTTTTGAAGAGTATAAATAATGTAGTGCATGTGTGCTTGTCTTGTTGATTCAGTACTTGCATAGATTCCATGTTCGAAGTATAATGGAGCCGGCATCACTACCTTTAGTCTAATATTGGGCTGATGCCAAGTTGAGAGAGAGATTGAGAGAGATTGAGAGATCGGGTTTTGAAAACTTTGGGAGGGGTTATGACAAGACTATCATGGTGAAGGAGGGATACCCAATTAGTGTTGCTGGGAAAGTGAAGGAAGAAGTTTGTCCTTCAGTTCAAGCTGAAACTGGAGCTCCTCCAGTTCAGCCTAATATTAAAGCTCTAGTTCATGAGGATGTGCAAACACATGTGATTTATAATGGTTCTGGAAATGATGAAGAGTCGATGTTCGAAATCTCAAAGGGAGTTCTAACCAATTCTATGATTAAAAAGACTACCAATTTTTTTAGTTTATTGAGCATTTTATTTCTATATGTTTACTTTAGATTTTTGATGTGTTTGTTTAAGTGTTTTGTTTCAATATGGAATAAATTGATTTATTTAGTTTCAATAAGTTTATTATTTATTCATAATTCAGTTCATATTTGTTTTGTGTTCTTTGCATGATTATGATGGTTAAGCTCAACTTTGAAGTCGTAACTCACAATATTTATAACAAATTCAATAAAGTTCAGAAAGATGGTGCTGCGAGATTACACAAGTCGCAGTCAAGTGAAGCTATGACTGAATAAACTCACAATCAGTCGGAAATGCTTGACGATCCTCAAGAGTTTTGGAATGACAATATGTTTGCTATTATTGACGATTGGGTCAATAGTTTGTTAATGAAGAGGTCTCAACACCAAAGTATGCCATCATTTCAATTGTTGAATGATGAAGAATCGGTGGCAATCCAAGAGTGTCCACTACTACTGGAATGAACGATTTGGCTAGAAATTCAAGAGCATCCACAGCTGTGCGACCCCTGACGAAAAGAGACAAAGTTGTTTGCAAGAAGTTATTGAAGTAAACGAAAATTAGATTGAATTGGAGATTTATTGAAAGATTTTGTTTAGTAGTCTCTGAATGATGAATGATTTTAGTTTTTATTAATTTTGAATGTTGAATTTGCTTATCGTTATTAGATTATGACTTTTAGTTTTGATATGAAAATTTTTAAGTGGATTAGTACGGTGGTTTATATATTTAGTTTGGTTATTTAATGGTTAAGCTTGTTATTAAAGTTTAATAGCCTCTCTTGCCAATGCTATATGGGTGTTTAATTTATAGTTTGTCAAGTTAAACACTTTTCCTAATGTTTAGTTCATGTACCTTTTTCTATAGTCACTGATTATGTTAGATATTGTTGATTTGAATTTTCCTTTTAGTTCATAATTTTATGTGTTACAAGTTATGCTTGTGATTTGTTTGATGGTTTAACACTTTATTTCAGTTATTTAGTTCGAACATTATGAATTTTACGACCATGTAATGTGGTTTACTTTGCACTCTTCATATTTTAAAATTTTTACCGTAAGTTTAGTTTATGTATATATATGTTTAGTTCATTTATTAGAGTCACTAGTTTATATATATTGCTTGATGGGTTTTAATAATTTCAACATTAGTTTAATTTTTTGAATTTCAATCGTTAGTTCTAGTATTTAAAGCATTGGAAGAGAAATTTAAATGATTAGTTTCGGAATTTAAGTAATGTGTACAAAATATTAATATAATTACAATATAAAATTGAATCTCATTGGCCTAGACCACTTTTTGCTTTGGCGCCTTTGTACCAAACTCTTTTGTATTTGGTTTCTTTCTTTGCTTCCATCATTCAATTCTCTTGATTTTTTCCTTTTGTCATTGTGGAAGATTGATCTTCTATTGTTGTTGGTTTAGTGATCGAGGATTATGCTACATTGGTGCTTAAATTTTCAGCTTCTTTTGTAGTTTTTGAAGCAAGAATTTCTTTCACCTTTTCATTATTTTTTTGAAACTTTCTTCAAGAGGTTTATGGTTTTCTATGTCGCCTTCACATTTTAGGACCAAATCATAGTAGTTCCTTCTCACGGGGTGTCGCCCTGGAACTTTGTTTTTTACTCTATCTGGTCCTTGACTTTCTTGTGTTGCTTTCACTTTGTCCCACACTTGTATTTTAGCAAGCTTTGTCTATTGCTTCAGAATGTATTATGGCGATATCTCACTGATTGAATTGATGTGTTATATTCGGACACAGTAAAAACAGACCATAACTTACATACAAAGATAGCCATGCATATAATAAATTAAGGGATATATACCAATAACCCTACCTACTTGAGTAAATGCCAATATAATGCTCAGATAATTTTTAGCGCAAAAATAAACCTAACTAGGTTACATAAGTGCCAATATAACCCTAAAACATCATTTCCAGCGTTAGCCGGGGTTGATTATCTATAAAATGACTAAAATGCCCTTTTCACTAAAACCTAAATGTGTTAGGACCATTTTTCCCTCACCACCTCCTCCATTACCAGCTTGCCGCCGTCTCACCATCACCCCCACCCACCCAGCCCTACCATCGCCCTGTCCAACCAGCTCTTCCGCCTTCCACCTCCCTCCCCGATGCCACCACCACCACCTTCCACCCATGAGTTTATCACCACCAACCATCACTAGCCAGATTTATTCACCACCACCACACCCTCCCCTGATTTCATCACTGACGATCCCAATTTCATCACCTCGCCCCAGATTTCATCACCCACACCCCCAATTTCATCACTGGCTACCCCGATTTCATCACCCCACCTTGATTTCATCGCCCTTGCCCTCGATTTCATTAATGACCCACATGAATAGCTAGCTTTGATAACCAATCACTAACACTGGTTATCGAAACTAGTTATTCATGTAGGCCATTCATACTGGTTTAAGGTTTTATTCGGAATATAGAGTTGATCAACAATCGATTGTGGTGTCGTCATAACCATCTACAGACCGACACAGTATGTATGTGTCAGTCATAGATATGTTTATGATTGACATATCCGTGACTTGGGAAACATGATATCGGTCTAGCCAACAACTATCGGGAACCGTAGAGGAGGTCACATGCTCAAAGTTTCCTTGCAAATCCCAATGACTCGTCATATTATTAAAATTTTCAATTACTACTGATATTTTATTTCATTGCTATGAAATTTAGGAGTCATGGCTGGCATTGGTTCATCAAGTCAGCTAACCTTAAGGTGAACGATTTATGTTCAGTTTGCTACATTATTTATTTTATTAATAGCTCCATTATTTTTCTACAATTTAGAGAAACACGTACGATCGTAGACCAGCTGGTTATAGATTTTGAGCACTACACCATGTCTGAGGGTAATCGATGTTTCAGCTACACTTTATCGCAACGGAACTTTGGGATAAACCCCACTTCGTTAAGTCATACCTATTACATGTAATTCAATTTTTGTTGAACATTTATTTTTCGTTAATCATTGCATGTATACTAAATGTTTTTGGTTTAGTACATCGCCATTACCAGAGGGTTTTGGAACGTTCCTTAGTGAAAATAGGCTTTTCATTGGGGACACGATCTTCTTCAAGCTATCAAATAATACTGGACCCTGTCCCGAAGGGTTATGGAACGTTTGTTTGTGACAATAGCCTTTTCATCGGGGATACACTCTTCTTCAACCTATTAGAAGGTACTGGATCCTGTCCCTAAAGGGTTTTGGAACGTTTTTTTTAGTGAAAATAGCCTTTTCATTGGGGACACGCTCTTCTTTAACCTATTAGATGGTACTAGACCCACAGTGTTCAAGGTCATTATTATCCGTGCTTGAATTTTTCTGGAGTTCAGCATGACTTTGGATTGTAATAAAAGCAAAATTATTGTTATTGGGATTTTTTTGAATGAAATTTATGTGAGATACAGTATACTAATAATTTTATTATTTTAATACCTATCGATTATCTCATTTTTAGCCCTACCATTAAAAACCATAATTTTACAATTACTTTCGGAGAAAAAACTAAATTACACTCCTAAATTTAAAAAAAGTTTCAATCATTTTCAAACAAACATATAGTAATTTTCTGACCCCGATTTTTTATAACGTTCAGATTTACGGATCAATAACTGACACTGTCCATCCATCGCATATGATCAGTAATACAGACACATGATCCGGAGTCGGTCATTTCATAGTACATCATTTGCAACGTTGCATACACTTCGGTTACATTATTTACTTTGATTTCATAACTTTTTATTTCAGTTAAAATATAACTGAGGTAAAAACCTACCTTTTACTTCGGTTATTTTTTAACCGAGATATAAAAAATTACTCCGTTTAGAAATAAAAAGAGGTACCAAAGTAAAAACTTATTTCTTGTAGTGATTGATGGAGGTAATTTCACAATTTTCACTACTAACTCAGAGATTTCGATTAATCCAATTAGTTCACCTTTATAAATATTAAAAATGTCTTTATAGAGATTTTGATGAGAGTACTCATTTTGAAGTTAAAATTGTAGATATCTGAACAATAAAGGTTAAATTCATGTTCTACCTTGAGAAGAGGTCTCATGATAGGTGTCCTATCTTTAAGTTATGGACAGTAAAATACATATATTTTTTTAGTAAATTGTATATCTTTAAGTTATGGACGGATTGGGAGAGATTTATATAAGGCTCCCTATGCCTTTGCCAAAGTAGCAGTGAGTAAACAAAAATTACATGCAGAGTTTGAATTCGTCACGAATGATAGATGTGCAAAAGGCAACATCGTTGCCATTTTCCAAACCCATCTATTAGAAATGTGGTTTGTATATCCATTAACAATTTGACAGTGAGTCCTTTTTTGTCACCTCGGCCCCTGTGTTGATGACACCCAAATGGCCAGACTCCCAAATTGTTATAGGAGGATATGTAAAATCATGATAAAACAAACTCAAACTGACTATAGTTTATTTTTCCTTTGTACTTACAGTTGTCCCATTCTTGAAGAAGCTGGTCTGATTCTAGGGGTGACAAAATAGGCCCGTAACCTGTGTGTCAAGCAGACTGTCTATTGTTAAATCCGAGTGAGTATGGAAAAAATGGGTAATGGGTAATGAGTTAAATGAGTAATGGGTCAAATGAGTAGTTTAAAAATATGAGTTGGGCAAGTTGGGTTTGTGGGTTGACCGTGGGTTTACCCATATGGGTTGAAACCCGCGGGTTTATCCATATGGGTTGGTATATAAACTCATATGGATCAATATATGAGTTGAAACCTGCGGGTTTACCCATATGGGTTGGTACATTAACTCATTGGGTGAATATATGGGTTGAAACCCGTGAGTTTTACCAATATGAGTTGGTACATAAACCCATATGGGTTCATATGTGGGTTGAAACCCGCAAATTTACCCATTTTCGATCCGTGAGTTAAATGATATTCAACCCGCGGGTTAAGCGGGTTTCAACCCGACCCATTTTTGACCCGAACCATTTTTGACCCATTATAAAATGGGTTGAAATGGGTCATACCCATATTTTTTATATACCCATTTACCCAATCCATATTTGACCCGTTCGCCCATTTGCCACCCCTATCTGATTCCCTTCTTCTTTTGTTCTCCATTCTCTCCATTTTTACATATACTCTGCATTTGTTAAATTACATACTCCCTCCGTCCTAGATTAAATTGCACAGCAATCATTATCACTTTATTCAAGAAACATGTTTGACCGTTAATATGTTCACTTGCGTATAATAACGGCAAATAAAAATTTGATTTTTAGAAATTACTTGTTACAACGAATTCAACAATACCACATATGATAATATTGTTGCTCATATATCTATTCAAATATGCGGTCAAACTTTGATAAAGAATAGTGCCTGAAAAGCAAGTATGCAATTTAAACTGGGACGGAGGGAGTATTAAATCTAAACATTTTAAATTTATTTTATACATTTTATATTTTCACATTCAAATACATATTAGTACGTATTTTAACTTATAAAATATAATACATTTAATTTCAAAAAATTACAAATTTTAAGGTAAAATGTTTTTGCGTTAACCACATTTCCTGAAATTTCCTCTCCTACCATTATATAGGTGTGCAGTCGGCCATCTATTTGGTGTTACAGTTTTTAAATTTATTGTTTAGTTGATTAGTTGTGTGTTTGATTTATCTTCAAATTTTCCCTAAAAATGATAAAAGAAATTACAGAAAAAAATGGAAGAGCTAATAAAATCAAATAAGGAGTTCTTCGTAAATTTGTTCAAATGCATTTTCAAAAAGTTGGTAGCAAATTATGTGTAAATTCCATATTAAATTGATTGGTAATTTGTGGGAATTTATGCATAAAGACAAATATGAAATAGTTTGTTTTGAAACATCAAAAGGAAATTCATGATGCGTCAAAAGGAAAGTCTATGGCACAACATCCCTTCCGTATTTGATATTGAAGAGATCAGATCAATTCCTATGTTTATGTGATTAGATATTATGATATTGAAATTGATATGAATTAATCCATATCCTTTTTTTGAGTTAAATCATTGATTTCATTCATTGAGAAATTGTTGTACAAAGTTTAGGATGTGTTCCCATTCAGAGATAGCCTCTACAAAAGTTTTAGCATGTTGAGCTAAAGAGTGGGCTACATTGTTTTCTTGTCTTCTAACCCATAATGGTTCTGGATATCCATGGCTTGCAGCTAGGTTAAAACTATGTCATCAATGATGAGGGCGAAGTCCGATAGATCTTCATTATTGTTCTTGAGTGCTTGTATAACAGCATGTGCGTCGCCTTGTATTCGACTGATTTGAATGCCTTTCTATAAGGCTGTAAGCATACCTGCCCTTAATGACATAGCTTCTGCATGTTTTGTTATATGCAATATTGGAATGTGTTGCGATTCTCCATATAAATATGTTCCAGTAGGAGAGCATATGTATCATCCAAAACATGTTCGGTTAGAGGATATAGCTGCGTCAAATTAAAGGGTATTCCCTTCCGCTGGTGGTTGAGAGCTTGGACTTTTTGTCTCTTTATTGAACGTCCCCCACTCAACGTTTTCTCTAAGTCTGACAGCAGCTTTGTAGCATAATTAACATAGTGTTGAGGTTGAAGGTCATGACTTTTCCCATGAAGAAGCTTGTTTCTGTGATACCATAGTTGTGATAATAATGTCGCAACAATTTCCATATCATGTGCCTCCAGTTCCAGTATCATATCTTGGACCCATAAGCTGGCGCTTTGCTGCTGGAATTGGAATATCTTCTCATGTAGTTCTGATGCAAACCAAACTTGATGTGCTACAGGGCAATGGTAAAATGATGTTCAATGGAGATGTCATCCATAGAGCAACTTAAACAACAAGGTTCAGCTGGCATACGTCTTTGAATCAGATTTGTTGCTGCAGCAGATGATTCTTGCATAGTCTCCATAAGAAGTGTTTTTTTGGTTGTGCCTTTAGAGTCAAGATTTTCTTCTAGTGTAGAGAGGGCCCCGAACTTCCCGATGCCATATTGCCTACAATAGCGAGAGTTGACGAGTTAATTTTAAAATTGTAACAAGAATTTACTGTGTATTTACTGTCAACTGTAGGATGTCATGTCCATTGGTCCCGAGTCTGAGATCTTATGTTCCTTGGTAATTTTAGAATGAGAGTAGCCTCCTCGTGATTGAAATGGTTCCTAATAGCCTATTCATTCCATGTGGTGCCATTATTTGACATAAGATGTGAGACTTTTAACTCTACCGGGAAATTATTTGCCAATGATATGTGGATTTGGTTTCCTAATCTTAGGATCCATAGACCGTATTTTATTGTATTCTCTCCCAATCCAATCCATCTTCGAATGCCTTTTGACAATAGTTTTCGTCCTTCCAAGATGGATCTCCAGGAATATGATAGGTCCCACCCTAAATTTGCATCTAAAAAGGTACTCGATGGGAAGTACTTTTCTTTTAGAATCTTGGCAACGGTAGTGTTTTAGTTGATATGAAGACGCCATTCCTTTTTACCCAACAGTGTCGTGTTGAAAATGTTCAGTTCCTTAAAGCCTAATCCTTCCATGTTTTTTGGAAAGCACAATTTTGCCCATGTGGCCCAGTGAATATTTTTCTTCTAAGTTGTGCTTCCCCACCAATATCGACTATATAGTTGGTATATATCCTTTATGAATTTATTGGGTAACATACAACACGACATGGTATAATTGGGTATATCCTGTAATATTGATTTAATCATGACCTCTTTGCAACCTTTTGATAAGTGTTTATGTTCCCAACTATCAATTTTTGCCCAGATTCTATCTTTAATTCCTTCTAAAGCACTTGCCTTTGATCGCCCGAAAACTATAGGAAGTCACAAGTACTTCTCATGGGTGACTGCTTCTGTCATTTGGAGTGTAGCTAGAATGCTAGCTTTAGCCTGATTTCCAGTGTTTGGACTAAACATAATTGAAGGCTTGTTGAGATTAATCTTCTGTCCCATTGCATCCTCATATAGCTGCAAAATATCTCTTAACACCACTGCCTCCTGGTTAGTTGCCTCTCCAAGAATTAGTGCATCATCTGCAAACAGAAGATGTGATAGCACTGGAGCATTCCTTGCAATTTTCAAACCACTTAACCTCTTAGTCCGTATGCTTGCCAGGATCATTTGTGAAAAAACATCGCTGCACATTATGAATAAATACAGAGATAATGAGTCACCTTGTCTCAGTCCTCTAGTGGGTGTAACTCTTCCAAAACATTTCCCATTTAACATAAAGGATAAAAGCTCTGTCGATATGCATCTTTCTATCAGGCTTATGAATGTCTGATCAAACCCCATTTTCTCTAGGGCTTTTAGTAGAAACTTCCATTCAATTCTGTCAAAGGCTTTGCTCATATCCAATTTAATTGACATTTTCCCCTTCTACCCTGTGGTTCCTCTCTTAATATGATAATGAGCTTCATGGGCAATAATGATATTATCTTAGATCAGTCTATTCTTCACGAAAGCACTTTGGTGATTTGAAATGACTTTATCTAGAACCACTTTAAGTCTGTTATCAATGCATTTTGAGATTATTCTGTAAACCACGTTGCACAAGCTAATAAGCTGGAATTGGGAAATATCATTCGGCTGTTTCACCTTTAGAATGAGGATGACATTTGTTTCATTTAACCAGCTCATAGATTTCCTATCATTCAAATAACATTGTGTTTCTTGGGTGACCTTGGTTCCCACAATGTTTCAGTATTTCTGGAAAAATAATGGTGGCATTCCATCAGGGCATGGTGCTTTGTTTGGGGCCATACTCTTCAGTGCAGCATATATATATATGATTCAGTGTAGAGCCTCGTTATGCTGGTATTCATTGCAGGCTATACTTTTGGTGAGACCAAATCTGCCAAGTGGTCTATCACTATTGGGGATGGGTGAGAACTTTCAAAAAGTTACCGAAAGTGTTCTGAGATAATAGATTCCATATCCTTCTCCTCCGTGTACCACTGTCCCTCCTGATTTTTCAAACCGTGGATGATGTTCTTTCTTTTTCGCTTCTTAGCAAAAGAATGGAAGAAACCGGTGTTTCTGTCTCCTTTCTCCAACCAGTGTTGTTTTCCTCTTTGTTTCCATCTTGCTTCTTCCATGTCTAGATGTCTTTCAAGTTCGAGCTTTAGGTTAGCCATTTCTTTCTGAATCTCAACGGTGATGCCACCTTGTTAAAGCCTTTCCAGCTGGGCGGTGATCTGATCCTTCTTTTTATTTTGATTATGGAATTGGAGAATGATCTGATTGATGGCTATACAAATGCCTGAGTTTCGCTGCAGGAAAAACATTCATCCAAAGAGGGTTTTGCTACAGCCCTGTCTAACCTTGCCTTGACAGTACGAGAATCTTTCCAATTTCTGAATCATGTATACTTATACCCCTCATATCCTAAGTCTATAAAATTGCATAGACTTAGCGCTAAACGGAAATCATCAATTTGGTTTGAAGGTCTCATGTTTGAGCTTTGACACTTTGGTGCATAACCTCATTGAAATCCCCTATGCATAACCATGGTATGTTCGGGCCATTACACATGGTAGGAAAATTTTGCCAGAATGGTTGGCGTTTATGTGTTTCTGTTTCCCCATAGACACCTCTACAACACCAGAGTAAATTAGATATCAATTGTTTAACAGTGAAATCAATAAAGTTTAAAGAATAGCTCAAAACCGAAATATCCAAATCTTTATTCCAAAGTAAAGAGAGACCCCCTGATTTTCCATGTGAATTAACAAAAACCCCATGCATATCTAGAGAGTCTATAAGACCAACTAACTTATCAGAAGAACATTTTGTTTCAGACAAAAAAAATCAAAAACGGAGAGAATTTGCGGAGGAGATCTTTCAGGTCTAACTACACGAGGGTGTGACAGCCCCCGACAGTTCTATCTTAGTAGACTCATTTATGTCGGTGGCACTGGGGTTTCCCAGTTGCCGCCTCTGGTCCAAATGTGGGTGAGCCCACATTAAACTTCAATATCGGTGGAAGAGAGAATGATGCTAATTTTTCTGTTTTTTGTTTCTTCCGGTTCTGAAACTCATCAGTCTGAAGCTGTTCTTCTATGGGAACTATTTTCCTCTTAAAAACTGTAAGTTTGGCCTATGTTGGAGAGTATTGGGCTACATCATGGAATTCAGCCCATTTTTCTTCTTTGCTTATTTATTTCCCTTTTGCGTCATCAAGCTTCAAAGGGTTGTCAACCAGAACCTGTTCTTCGGCCACTCTCTGCTTATCATCCACACCCTTTCCTGAATCCAACTCTTCAAGCATTAAGCCTTTTTTTTGCGCCATAGCCTTTCTCCACCTCCGTCAAGAATCTAGAGGTAAAGTGAATCTTGGATTCACTGATAGCCTTCCGGTCAGCTTCAGGGAGACTAGGGTCTCAGCGCTACCAGTGCGTGAAGATGAACTCTGTGTTATGTCTAGTCAACGTCCAGTGTACGTTGCTGGGCTTCACCACTTTAAGCATACTCGTCTCCGGTGACTCCCCCTTTTGGTGGTGGAACGTTGTCGGCATTCAAAATTGGTACTCTTGTCAACACCTCGTACCGACCTGCTCGAAAGATATGAAGAGGTTTGAGGCTTCTCTGTGAGTATAAGCCCAATGCCGGCATCAGAGCTGGTTTTGGTGATTGGTCAATAAGCATAGGTTTCTTCCCTGGGTGATGCTGGACCTCCCATGTTCCTGTGTACTTCTCTGGCATCAAGTTTGAGTGGCCCATAATTGCTGGTGGCAGAATCTGCTGGCGATCCTCCTATATGAGAACCTCTTCTATAATAGGTGCATACTCGAAACCTGGGGGTGGATGTTGATGGTATTTGTTTACTGAGACATTCTTCCCTGGTAATTCTCGTAGGCCATTGATTGGGTGCGACGACAGGGATTTTATTAGCTCAACATCATAAGCTGCGAGCTTCGTGGGCTTCTTGTGAGGTTGCTCATTTATACCCAGCACATCGGCCCAGAATTTAGCTGCACTGTTCTTCGACATGAAGGTGGGATCCTCATTGTCATTCTTCTTTTTCGGCAATGAAAGGTTCTTCTTTTCCAAAATTGTGTTATTTGAAATTGAAGAGGGAGTAATAATAACTAGTTATCCATTTTTGTTTATGGAGAAAGTTCCATCGCAGTCAACTCCCTTAACTTTTAATGGGATGTAGCCGTTGGATTGGCTGAAATCATACCCAAAGTTTGGCGTCAGTTTAGGAGAACCGTTTGCTGATTTTGTGGCTGTTCTGACTTGGTTACTGGCAAATTCTTCCGTTTGGTGCAGTAATTGCTCCAGCAGGACATCAACCGGTGGCTCCGCCTATTCCTTGTCATGTGCCATCGTTAGGGCAGATTCTTGATAAAATCACTTTTTCTCGAAGTTCATGTAACCTCCTTTGATGTTGCACTCCTGGACCTAGTTGTGGAAATGGCTGGTCATCCTCAAATCGTAGACACCTTCCATAGCCCATTGGTACAAGGGAGTCTCTGGGGAGTATCCCTCTATGGGCAACCAGTTTTTGAGTGATCTATATAACCACATAGATTACAAAAAGTCGGGAGTCGCTCAAATTGAAAATAGAGGAGGTATCATGTGCCCTTGAACTCAACCGTAATCACCATAGGTATAGGTTTGAAGACATTCAACAGTGCACGCAGTTTCAGACTTTTGCTCATACAAGGGCCAAATCTATTATGCGAGGCCTTCACAAAACCACCAATATAGTCACCAATTAAGGCGTCCATATCCTCGGTCATGAGAATTGGTGGGACATCATGAACATGAACCCAAAATGGGGTTTCAGCGAAAGAGAGATGGCATAGTGGTTCTGTGCCATCAGTTTCCACCAAAATGACAACACAATTATCAAATGACCAAGGTGAAGCTTCCTGAACCTTCTTTGATCTTTGACTTGTTCAAATTCAAACAAAGACAATTTAACGCCCATGTAGTGTCCTGCAACTTTTCCTTCACATTTCCAAGACCTGATCATTGTATTGATCATGTAGTCCACCTTTTTTGATTTTGGACTAATGATTTTTGCTCCAAGCAGGTATGTCATCACCAAGATGAACAGATTCTAGGGCAACAATCTTGTTCGCTTTCTCCTCCGAGAGATTGATTTTCTCGTACTGGGCAATTAGTTCTTCATTCATGGGTTTGGCTGCAAGTATATCTGTGTGGCTGAGTAGGGAAATAAAAAAACTATGATTCTGGTGGATGAATTGTGTGAGAGCTGGATGGTTCTGTAGGTTTGAATAAATAGATTTTTTTTGAGATTTTTTCTTATCCTTGATTCCTCCAATCAAGTGATATGATTGAATTTTTTTATCGCTGTAATCAACTCCTTCATTTGAAATTCAAATTTTGAATTGATAAGAAAGAACCAAGCTGCAAAATAGCTTAAGATTATAAAGATCTTGACAGATCTTAGAATGGCTAGGAAAAATCCTAGAGAGAGAAGATAGTGAATTAATCCAAATCCTTATGGAATTGAAAATGATTAGATTAGATTTGAATTAATTCCTATCTTAAAGGGATTAAATTTTATAATTCATATCTTCATGGGATTTGAAAGATATTAGAACTAGAGACGAAGAAGGAATGGGTTTTGCATAGGAATCGATGTGTGCGACTGGATATAAATAGAAGACTATTCGGCTGAAACTTCTAACAAATTTCCTTGAGAAAATTTGCATCCAGGTTTTCATATATTTTGATAAGTGTTCAAGAGCCATTATTGTGTTAAAATATGATCTTAAACCTTTGAGTAAAGTTCATAATCACATGTCTTAATTCCTCGGGAGGAGGAGATTTAGCATCGACGAGTTTCGAGATCATAGGGAGTCTGATCGAGGTTAATCAGTAGCAATTGGAGCTTGCAAAATTTACGTGTTTAATTAGCAATTATAAGTATTATTGATGAATTCGACTGTGCATGCGATCTACACACAATAAAGGTGTAGAAAAAAAGTGACCATGAAAATGAGGCATGGCCGGCCAAATAAGGAGGTGGTCACTTCTGAGCTGGATTGGGATAGTAGAGTCCAGGAGGAGATGGAAGCTACAAGTCAAGGAGAAGGATTAGGGAAGGAAAGTGAGTAGGAGAGCACTGGAGAACCAGAAATACATAAAAATGAGGTAACAAACAAATCTCTGAATACAGTAGGTAAAGGAGGGATGAATAAGTTGTGAGAAGATGTAATCAGTGAGAATGAAATTCAATCTAACGGTATGAAAATTGATTTTGTACCTCCAATGGGTGAATGGGGAAATTGAGGTAGAAATTGAAGTTGAGGATGTAGAAACTGAGATTTAAGTACTGGGAGAATGCGTTGATCATTTATGTGCTTGGTGGTAAGTTGACTATAATGGCTGTTAAGAAATACATGATGGAATTCTTGTCGCTTTATGCTTTGCCAGAGATTTATTATAATGATGAAGGGTACTTTATTTTGAAGTTTAAATCGGATACTGATAGAGATGCGGTGATGAGAAATGGGTCTTATACTATATACAACATGTCGATGTTTCTACATATCCAAATTTCTCCATGAAAAATGACAGAATTAAGGCAGTGCCAATATAGGTTAAATTTCCTAGTTTACCATTGCATTTGTGGATGGTGCAAGGATCTTGGGGAGAATAAGAAGTGCACTGGGAAAACCATTGTTCACGGATGTATGTACAGCTAAAAAGCTGAGGATCTCATATGCTAGATTATTGGTGGAGGTGGATATAACACAGATTATCCCTGGTTATGTAACAATTAGGGATGTGGAGGAAACAAAATGAAGCAGGAGGTTGTGATGGAATGGAAACCATTGTACTGTGATAAATGCTTCGAAGATGGGCATGTCTGTAAAATGATGGAGGAGAAAATGGTACATAAATAGAGGCCAAAACTGGATACTAATATGGAGAAGGAAGAATTGGAAAAGATTGGAGAGAAGATAGAGAAGGAAGGGCTGAATTAGAGAGAACAAAGAGATGTGGATGAAAACCAAGAGAAAGAATGGAGTCAGGTGAAAATTAAAATCACTAAAATATAAGAAAATGGAGACTGACAATTACAAGGATATGGTTGAAGTGGAAAGCAGTAGGGGAAGAAACATAGAAATTCAAAGGGATATAAGGATCAGGGAAGATCCTCCAGTGCCCTAGAATTTGTATCTTGATAATATTGTTTTATATTAGGGGGCTAAATAAAGTTGCTAAGTACAGAAAGATAAGAAACCGTCTCAACAGATTGAATATAGATGTGGCTATACTAGTGGAAACTAGAGTAAAAAATGAAAAAGTGAGGAGGAATATGGGGAATCGGTGGAGCTATATCGATAACTATGAAGCTCATTATAATAGGAAAATGTGGATTTTGTGGTACTAGAACAAGGTGACCGTGAGGAAGGTGAAAGCTACTGATCAATTGGTTCACTGTGAATAAGTTGATCGGCATGGAGATCGGATCACTTGGATGACTGCAATATATTCAGGGAACTAGCTGAAAGAAATGAGAGTGTTATGGAGAAAGATTGAAGACTTGGAGACTATCAGTCAAGGGCCTTGGGTATTAATAGGAGATTTTAACAATGTATTGGATGTGAAGGACAAAATATGAGGAAACATGATTCAGGTGAATGAGTATTGGGATTCTGATCAAATGATGCAAAAAGTTAGCTTGTTTGAATGTGAAAGTGAAGGGGATTTCTACACTTAGACTAACAGACATGTTGAAGGAGTGATCTACTCCAGAACTGACAGAGCTATCGGCATTTTCAATGGTTCCAAAAGTAACTTAATCTGAAGCTGGAGGTGATGGAAGCAGGGGTGTCAAACCATTCTTTACTGAGACTTAAACTATGAGAGTAACAAAGGAAAGGAGCTAAAAAATTTAGGTTTTATAAATTTTTAATTGATGAAGAGATAGTATCGCATGATATAAGAAACAATTGGGAGAAACCAATCAAATGAGGCCAATTTATAGAGTTTGGAGTAAATTTATGAGATTACAAGGGGACTTGAAAAAACATACAAGAATGATGGCTAGAGTTAAGCAAAATCTGGAGGAAGCAAGAATGAAACTGACAGAAGCTCAAACTAAAATAGGAAGAAGGAATATGGATAGGAATCTAATTCAGAAAGTAATTGACTGTGTGGAGGATGTACATAGATGGAATGACATAGATGAAAACAAATGCAAGGAAAAAGGCTAAAGCTAACTGGATTTAATTGTGGGATGGAAATAATGCCTATTTCCATGCCTCGGTGAAATAAAAAAATAATCATATGGACATTGGTGAAAGCAGATGGACATGAAATTACTTATCATAAAGAGATGGAAGATGAGGTGGTGGCATTTTATGTGGACTTGGTTGGTAAATCTGCAGAGAAGATGAAGGGAATGGATGTTCAGTGATGAGAAAGGGGACAAAAATTAAGCCATGAAGGACAGATGAGCCTGATCAAAGAGGTTAAAGAAGAGCGGGTGTGGTTGGCTTTGAAGACCATTGGGGATTTAAAGGCACCAGGAGGGGATAGATTTAGAGCTAAATTCTTTAATAAAAACTAGCACGTGGTAAGAAAAGATGTGATGGAGAATGTAAATGAATTTTTCAGGAAAGGCAGAATGTCCATGGCAATAAACAACACAATGGTGACACTTATTCCTATATATCCTACAACAAAAACTATAAAGGAGCTTAGGTCTTTGTCTTGTTGCTCTGCAGTTTATAAGATTTTGTCCAAATTGCTTACTAGAAGACTGAGCAGGGCTATAAATGAGATTGTGAGTACGGATCAGGACGCATTTGTACCAGGGAGTAGTATTCATGACCACATTCTGATGACGGTGGAATTAATCAGGGGATATAACAGGAAAGGTGGAAGTCCAAGGTGCATTCTGCAAATGGATATCCAAAAGGCCTAAGATACAGTAGATTGGAGAGATTTGGAATAGATACTGAAAGAAGCAGGTATACCAAATAATTTCATTGTAAGGGTATCTACTGCTTATGTATCTACTTTTTCTTATCAGTATATATAGCAAATGGTAAACCTACAAGGGTTGTGGAAGCTAAAAGAGGGTTGAGGTAGGGGGATCCAATCTCACCATTACTGTTAATAATTTTGTGGAATATATGTGCAGATGACGGTAGACATTAGGATAGAATCTGGAGTTTAAATACCATGCTAGATGTGAAAATTTTAAACTGATAAATTTAAGCTTTGCAGATGATGTTTTACTGAGCACTAAATTTAAGAGGTCGTCTTCGTACCTCTCAAAGATATAATTTATAAGCCCTAAATGCTTACTAAATACAATTAAGTAGAAAATGGAAAATCGGGGTCGTCCACGAAGAAGACGGATTTTCCTAAGGGTTCATGCATATAAGGATGAATATAAGCCTAGACATAGATATACATAAGAAAGCATGTAAAAGGGGGGAGTTTTGGTTGGTTTTCTAAGTTATGAATTGAAAGACAACACAACTATCAACGTGAAATAATTATGCTATCAT
>JAULKM010107939.1:0-23774 GCA_032355605.1 Rubia tinctorum | reverse complement strand
TGAACCCTTAGGAAAATTTCTCTTCTTTGTGGACGACCCCGACTTACCACTATCTACTTAATTGTATTTAGTAAGCATTTAGGGCTTATAAATTATATCTTTGAGAGGTACGACGATGACATCCCAAAGACCATGAGGGACAATGTCTAAATAATCCCTGCGCTGAATAGCACCACTAGTCGACCTATTAGCCATCTGATGAGTACGAGGCCAAGGGACTAGAGGAACAGTATCTGCCAATGAAGTGGATGATGAAGAGGCCAGTGAACTAGGTGGGCTGGTCGGCGAGCTAGTTGAACTGGTCGATGAAGAGATGGACGGAGCAAGATGCATTGGAGTATCCACTGGATGGTCTGAATCGGCAGAGCAGACCGAACAGGGTTCCAGAGTCAGTGAGGATCATAGCATAGATGAGCCAGGAGAGCTAGCAACCAAAGTGGCAAGCCTAGTAGGAGGAGATTCCACAGTGGAAGAGTAGAGATATCAGCTGATGTATCAGCGAGATAAAAAAAGTAGACACATCTAGAGAGGATGGAGGTACGGAATCAGAACCATTGGCATTGGGAAGAAAGTATCGTAAAACCATACATGTCTGGGGACATATATATTCCGGAAGTAGGATCCAAACATCGATATCCCTTGTACTGGGAGTCATACCCAAGAAAGATACAGGGAAAACTGCAAGGAGCAAGTTTGTAAGTTGCATTTGGATGAAGATGAGGGTACACACAACAACCAAATGCATGGAAGTTCGTGTATATTGGAACCCGGCCATTAATAAATTCATATGGTGATCATCCGCCAAAGACATGAGTGGGCAGTCAATTTATAGTATAAGCAGCAGCAACAAAGGCGTGAGGCCAGTGAGAGAGAGAGGGACGTGAGAGTGGTATAACATAGAAAGGTCCATCTCAGCAATGTGTCGGTGCTTGCACTTAGAAAAACCGTTCTGCTTAAGAGTATACGGACAATAAATATGATGGTGAATGCCCTCTGTCTGAAAGTGAGATCATAAGAGACCATTTACGACCTTAGTCCCTCCATCACTCTTAAAAACCTTAATGGTTTAAGAGAACTGGTTCTCAACAAAATCCTCAAACTGGCAATAAACATCCAAAAAATAACACTTGTGGGGCATTGGATAAAACCACAAGAGCCGAGAATAATCATTAATGAAAAAGGCATAGTAGGCGAAACCATCTGCAAATAAAATAGGAGAAGGTCCCCATAAATCCCAAGGAACTAGATCAAGTTCTTTAGCAACACATTTATCATTTGTATGCAAAGATAAACATTCACCTTTAGTCTTTTCACACGCTAAACAAAGGGTGTTTTTAGGAAAAATCTATGAGACAGCTAAGACTCCCGAAGCACACAAACCAGAAATAACGGAATGCGGAACATGACCAAGTCTAGCATGCCATATTTCAAAAGATGCACGCGAATTATTAGACTCAATAGTAGACACTAGAGATGATGCACCATAGTCTAAGACATAAAGACTATCCTTAATATGTGCGTGACCCAAGGTTTTCCTAATGATTTTATGCCGAATAATAAATAAACGATCATCAAAGAAGATAACAGCATTTAAAGCCCGAATCAATTGTCTAATTGAAAGCAAAATTTTAGTGATATCTGGCACAATAAGCACATAATATAATAGGCAAAGACTTAGAAAGCCAAGAAGCACCAACATGTGTAATAGGGAGTTTAGAACCATTACCAATAGAGAAATGAGCAGAACCATCATAGAGCGTAACACGACCAACAAAAGTTGGAGACGATGCCATGTGTTTTGTAGCGCTAAAATCCAAAAATCCACTTGAAGCATGAATGAGCCATAATGTGCTCAAAAAGAAAATGGAATAAATTTTGTAGAGAAACGGAATACACTGCGGGGCACATGTAACCACGTGCTAGAAAACCAAGGACGCGTTGAACACCTTGGGTGCGTGTAGGAATGCGGGGCGCAGTGGAGAGAGTGAAGAACTGGGACGGAGTGCTAGCAATCGGAGCCGAGCCAAATGTCGCAGCTGAACGCCGGTGAAGAATCGGGCCAAACGCTGAAAGTGAAGGTCGCCCACTGTGACTTTCGGTAAAGATTCGGTCCGGAGATGAGTGTGAGAGCAAGGATGGCGGACTTCCAGAGATGCGCCGCTGGAGAGAATCGATTCGTCACTGCCGGAGAGACATAGAAGAGTGGACGGGAAGGATCGAAAGAGAAGCCGGAATATGGTCGGAATTTGGACGGAGTCTAGTGGAGGTTCAATTGACTTAAAAAAGAGGGAAGCGGCCGGAAAAAAAATTAGGGTTTAAGATTTAGGATAAGTACTTGCTCTGATACAATGAAAGAATGATTTCCCGTAATAATTCTGATTAACATCGAAGAGGATAAATAGAGTACAAGGTAGATTAGTCCTAATGCAACTATGGCCTAGTCAACAAGAATAAAATCTTATTTAATCATATATTTGACTTATTCTAACATTCGATAATAATATAAATTTGATAAGGTAATAAATAATATTTAAAAACCTAAATCATAACAGTTAACGTAAATAACGCAAAACGACTTTACTTTGTCAAAGGAATGGTGGTACAGTATTTTAAAAATTATTAATATTTTATAATAATAAAATAAGACCAAACAAAAATATAGAATACTTTTTTGAATATGATTTGGAATAAGGTAATTTAATATCATACTGTAAAACTAGCATAAAGGTGATTAAATGCGATTATATTGGACAATAAAAGTCACTTTCAATGTGCCTTTTTTGGCCCTGCCTTCCATTTTCATTCAAAAGAAGTCGGTTACAAATACCACTTTTAAAATCACCAACGAAGGAGGTTTAAAACTGCGTTTAAAAAGACATTAAAATTGCCTTTAATTCTTTTCAAGTTTGGAAAGTTCTAGTATCCCTCGTACCTTGACTGCTGTTTCCGGACTCAAAAATTATGAGTTTCCAAACTCGAAAATGGCATATCTACTCTTCAGTAATACCTTCTTTATTTCCAATCTCTTGTCAACTTTCCATTCCCATTTTGTAAAATGATTGCTACAATTTAGCATCAATTAGAATTATTTCTGAATTCGGAATTATTTCGTATCTTATATTTCTGAGCTCAAATATAGTAATCGTGACTATGTGAATTAGAATGAAAATTTTTCAAATTCAAAAACATGTTTGGTTCTTTTGATCAATATATATTTCTATTTCATTTTTCCGGCACAAAAAAAACCACAAACCACAACATCAAATACAAAAAAAATATATGATAGTGTCTTGCATGTTCACAAAAAACTATAGATAATGATAGTCAAGCAATAATCTGTACATGGAAATAGGAAACACCAGGAATCTATTCCAAAAGTCTGAACCTACATTATTTTTCCAAATTTGTTGCTTTACCAATATCCGAAATTTCTAGAGATGCTGACCGATTTAGTATGAGACATCGAGGAAAATTATTCTGAACAATGTTGATATCATCTTGGGGACAGGGCTTCGATTCCTTCAAGAAAATCTGTCAATAAGTACTTATTAGAAAATATAAGAAAGCTTAGTTGAATTGCTTGCTAGAAACAATTGTACATGTACCATGTCAATTTGAAGTAAGTCATCTTTGACCTCTTGAATGCACCCCCAAGTTTGCGCCTGCTTATTGTACTGATTGAAATTAACATAAAATACTAATTAAATTATATTATCCGTTAAGTATTAATAATTGAAAAAATAATGTTCATATTCCACCTTGATTTCGACCACCTCCAAATTATATTTATTTTGGTCGTTATTTTCATTCATCGGCAATTTTAAAATCTTGACAAATGCGTCTGATGGTTGGAAGTGCATTAGGTATGATCATGGGTTTATGACCCGACCCAGACCCATAGGGTCGGGTATGGGTTCAAAAATTTAGACCCATCAGGTCCTGGTTCGCATATGAATCTAGATTTTAAAAAAATGGGTTTGGGTAAAGGTCTAAAATATTAAGACCAGACCCGACCCGTAGACCCATATTACCTTAACTATACATATTATTTATTCTAATTTCTAAATTACTTTAATATTATCTTTGTATTTTTATTTTAATTAAACAAATAATGCGTATTGTATTTATTTTCTTGAAAAAGTAATTTATATCCATATTGAAGTTGAAATATTTGTATTTAAGATAATACATATTTAATTTAGTGAAGAATTTTTTCAAAATGTTTAGACCAATTTAAGACCTGTTTTAGATCCAAAACCCGTTTAGACCCATCAGGTGGTGGTATAGGTCTAACATTTTTAGAACCTACGGGTCCGGGCTGGGTCTGGGTCTAACTAAATTTTTTTAGGGTCGGTCTGGGTCTTATTAGACCCGACCCAGACCCAGACCCAGACCCATGATCTTCCCTAAAGTACAGGTATCCATCCAATACACGCGATTGTCGGTCGGACAATCAAAATGAGTCTCCAACGGTCCCTTTATAAGAGAATATAAACTATCAACGAAATTAGTATTTTGTTGTCAGTAATGTAATTGAACAAACTTGGTATAACCTTTCAATGTATGGCGCAAAAAGCATCTATCCTTTCCCTCTAGGATCTAACAAATGTAGTCGATCCCCTCTTTTTTAGTACAAACTTTTTCTTGAATCGACACCAAACACATGTACCCAATCCATCATTTCTTTTAATTATGGGTGAAATACATGTACCTATGAAATTTCATTTGTTTTATGGTGTATTGAAGTAAATGTAATAGTGAATTTAATTAAAATTAAATAAATAACTCACAATATGTAGATGAACATGATCATTTGATTGACTTGCTCACATCTCCAAAGATCTTCAAAATCACTCCAAAATGTCATGATCTCCCATTTTCATCCAAACACACAGTCATTTCCCAAGAATGAGTATGTTGAGCTTTAATCGGGTGGTTGTAACCAAATGTGCAGGACACGCATGAAGTGTGATGAGTCTCGAAGGACTTGCGCTCTTACAATTGGAGGTATAACCTTCATAGGTGTTGTCAGGACCAATTTAGGTGTTGTTTTGAAGGGTCTTGGTGTTATTTTCACTGCTTTAAGTGATGCAGGTTGTGTTTCCTTCATGTGTTGATTTGTTACAGGATTAGGATAAATAAGTCTACGAGGCCAAAGTAGAAACATTCCCTGTGAGGGACCAACCCCTTCTTGTATTCTCCGTCTGTGATTGGCTAAGGGATGCCCAACACTAACGGATCCTCCAATGAAACCCAGAAACACCCTCAGCAACAGGCACAAAGTGATGGTGTTTCATCATCTAATGCAAAACTCCATTAGGCACGTGTAGTGGTTAACCACCTATGCCTTTGCCAATATATAGCTCACACGGGAGTGATTTCTATATATATATTCTCACAACACTATATATTAATGTACAAATTTATTATATTTCTAGATTCACATGGGGAAGAAATTTAAATATATACGTTATTATCGGTAGATTGTAAGGCATTTTTGACATTTTATGGTTTGAAAAATTGTCCCTCGATTCTTGCAACCGGATTCTTTTGAACAATAACCTCTCCATTCACCTAAATATTCCTTGGGTAATGATGTGATACCCTTGTTGGCGAGGTCCAATCGAGCGTCAAATTATCTAAGTTGTTTGGAAGAACAACGTCGATTTGTTGGACCAACCTACGAATGAGGAAGTCTTGTTGCTTAATTCGTTTGTCTTGAAGAAGACTTTTTTTGTAGGATGTGGACTCTGGATGTTTCAGCATCATCGTAGGACCTCCCAATTTCGAACGCTTCTCGTTGGGTCATGAATGATCCCACACCCCTAGCACACCCTGGGTGGTCGTGTTTCTCGGTTTGCTTCACAAAGATGTCGTGCTCATCGCTCGTAATGAATTTCATTTGTAATTGATCATTCTTCACTTTTTCCTACATATAGTAGAAGGTAAATTAGAATACACAATTAAGAAAATGTTTATAAAATACAAATCTATTGTATAAAATTTTTGTTTACAGTTCTTTCCGCAATCCTTTTTCTTCATCTTTCACATAAACTCCGTACTTGTTTTGTCGCCCTTTAAGGAATAGATTGCACCATTAAATGTTATCTGAATTGATTGGTTGCACTAGGAGGTCATCGTCGTACCTCTCAAAGATACAATTTATAAGCCCAAAATGCTTACTAAATACAATTATGTAAATAGTGGAAAGTTGGGATCGTCCACAAAGAAGGGAGATTTTCCTAAGGGTTCATGCATATAGAGATGAATATAAGCCTAGATAAAGATAGATACATATATATAAGCATGTAAAGATGGAGATTTTTGGTTTGTTTTTCCTAAGTTATGATTTGAAAGACAGCACAATAATCAAAGTAAACTAATTATCCTATCATGCAACAAGCTACTAAACAGATGGTAATATCACAATTAACAAAGCCTCTGGGGCTTCATTTCCCCAACGTTTTGGGCACACGAGCAAGCGGTTGAGCGCCCAGGCTACGAGCTTGGTCTTCTTCACCCCTCCGGTTGCTACGGGTGAACCATTAATCCATTTTGAGAGTTCTTATAGTCAATTTTATAGTGCTATAGAAGACGAATCCAATGGAACCACCTCAGAAGTTGGTTCTTCTTGGTTTTTCCCAGAACTCTGTGAAAACTTCTGGATCACAATTCATCTGCTTCTTTGTCTTGTTTCTCCGGCCCTTTTATGTTCTATCACGTTTTGGCTCATGCCCCTCAATATTCTATCATCCTTGTAAATGGCCTTCAATAAAGTACTCCAACGTGCTTACGAGTAATCTACAAATTTTCCTCACAAAAAGGAAGCTAGATTCTCGTAAGGACAAAAAATCCATTAGATTCAACCTAGGTTACAAAATGAAATATTTAGATACGAAAACCGAAAACGGTTATCTAAACCCCTTATGATGTAAACCTACCTTAATCTAGAAATCTTCCAACAAAAGTATAACAAAAGAGATGTTAAATGCTTCGGAAAATACATGCATTTGACGTCACATCATGCACAAAAGCCCTTGCCTCATCTTTTTTCATCCCACCCTCCATTGCAATTTGCACATCTTCTTCAAAACGTTGTTTCACAAGGTCTATTTCGGCCAAAGCAGAACTCACACTGCTTAATCGATGAGGAATTTTATTCTTTGTGGCAACCGTACCCTAAGTTAGAAAGTTAGACTTAAGTAATCACTGTAGACATGATAGTCTAAACTCCTAAATATTAAGAATTTTTATTATTAACATAATACCTGTTCTTCAATGCCGTTCTTTTGTCGATCTCTCAACTGTCTGGTTGAATGTGAGTGTAAGTTAGCCACTGGCGATCACCTCTCTTATCATTAAAAATTATGTCCCTTGACAAATTGCATTTATGTTGTTGCCAACTTTTTAACATCATTAATATAGTCTTCCTCCTAAAATCATCCATGTCCGGTGATTCGATGTCAAATAGCCTCCGTGATGATTATTTTGACCTTCTCAGGGGTCAATCATGGAGACACGTTTATAATAGGGGACAAAAATTTTGAAATAACAAATCACTAAATCTACCTTGTATTCCATCCATAAACTGGCTTTGTATTATTTGGGGACTACATGCCAACTATCGTAGCAGATGTCCACCCTTGTTCTACCCACCTTCGCCACCCAACTTGACCTCACGTTGGACCAATACACACACATTAGACTTATTAATATATCAACGAGGTTAACTCTTTCCTAGCCATTCTACGTTCTAGGGTTCTACAATGAGTTCGGGCTATTCCCACTTCCGTGGATCCGTCATCCTCATCCTTATCCTCATCTATACCATAATTTGAAGATGGTATATTTTCATTCCTGGAAACTGAAGTCCCTTGATCATGAGTTCTTTTCTTAGAGATCGTCATTTTGTATGCTATATTAACAAATATACCATATTATTAGTCACAATTACTTCAAGAAAATAAATGCATACTTTTACCCTAATGAAAATGAAATTCATAATGCATAAAACAATTCCTTTAATTTTAAACTACAACTATTAAAAACAAACCCTCACTTGCTTTAATAAATTCCACAATCTTTTTATTAAAAACAAAAACCCAAAATGGATTCCATAATTAATTTAAGGCTAGCATTTTCCAACCAAAACCCTAATACATACTTAAATGAATTAGAATAACCTAACCAAATAATATAGAACTCTTAAATATTAAAAAAACCATAGTAGAAATCCTAATGAAAATCACAAAAAATCCTAGGGGTTTTGGTCATCCAATGTAAACCATTTTTGCTCATTGTTAGAGGAAAAACCTTCCCCTCGAACAAAGGTTAGCCCTTAATCACCATAATATCATCAAATTTAATGGAAAATTTCCAACAACATGGTAAAATCAAAAGTTTCGGTATATGATTTTGAATAGATGATAATATGGATGAAAAACTAGATAAAAACATACCTTGTATGATTTGAAGATGAAATGTTGGTGTTTAGATGAGGATTTGTTTCTCTTTTGTAACAAGTCAAGTAACATCTTGGTCAAACCTCTTGTAAAAACTCTATCAACTCATTTGGATAGGGTTGGGGACCCTAATAAAAACATCCCTCCCATTAATATGGGTTTTGACTTTAAAAATAAGTTTTTTTTATGAGGAAGAATTGAGGTAGAAGGTTTTTGGGACGTGAAAATTTTGGGAATTTTACGTTGGATTTTAATTGGACAATAAATGTCCTTTTGAAACCCCTTTGACCGTAGTCCCCCCCCCCCCCCGATTTCAGTCATTTCTGAGTTTGGAAACTCCGGATAAAAAAAATTCCGAACTCAGAAAGTGTTCTTAGTTTTAGAAAAAGAAGTCCAGAGCTGTTTCGGAATTCAGAATCGGCCGCAGTATATAAAAAATGGGTAGATTTTACAAACTCTAACATCCAACAATTTGAATTCTGAAACCCTCAATCACAAACCCTCACTTTCAATTCCTCATTTCCCAAATTTCTTCCACAAAAAAGCAAACCACGAGCCAAAAGAGCATGGCGTCTAAGTCAAAGGCAAGCGAACGAAGCCATCGACCCATTACGGAGATCAGGAAATCAAACAAATTCTTCAACAATGAAGCTGAGAAAAGGTATGTGGCTTTTTAGAAGAGGAAAGTGATTTATTCCTAGAGCATATTAGAATTGAGCATAGCTGAATTAGGAGTCGATTATTTGCTATCCCATTTAAAAACACATCTAGCGAAACTACTCTACATTGGGGAATTCGTACATATGGATGAGGTGATCCAATTTTACGCTAACTTGGTTCAAAGTAGTAATAATATCGACATAACTAAGGAGAATGGGAAAGTAGTCAATGTGACTAAGTATAGCATAAATGAAGCCCTATGATGCCCCCCTAAAAAGCCCAAAAAAACTGTGACCCAATGATTCTCAAGGTCCCCTAGAAATTTACCATGCCCATTTTTGGCTGGGAGTGAGCAAAGAAACCCCCATGTTCTCTATTGCCATGGTGAAAAAATATTTTAAAAGATCTAGCAGTGATTTAGCTAAAGCCGAGTCTTATGACATTTGTATTTTGACCACTGAGCAACGTATAGTGTACGAGTGAATTTTCCTGAACGTCTTGCCAACGGGTGGCCACACTTTCAAGTCAATGATTGGAAACATGATACTCTTCTACTATGTCATGGAGGGGGTAAAAATTAACTCAGGGTTTACCATCATCTCTTTTGTGCTCAAGGCCGCCAACACAAAGAAGAAGGACCTTCCCTACGGTGGTTTGATCACCTCTATACTGAAGAAGGTGGGGGTGTAAGCAGTGGATATACCCCTAAACATCACCACCATGCTAAAGAAGGGGGGTGCAAGCAGTGGACAGGCCCCTACGGATGGAATATTATGATCAAGCTTGGTTCCAACATAAACAAATTCAGCTTGATGTCAATGGGAAATGAGAGCATAGAATAGTTCCTGGAAAATAATCCAAAGGTGCAAAGAGTAATCCATCATTATGTGAAATTATTTGATTTGCATTGTCTTATACACTGTGTTGATTTATTAAAATAATTTCTTGTATTATGAATGTTAATATTTCACAGGTTCACAGACTAGCTGGACAGCCAGGCTGAGTAAGGATTTTGATTGCTTGCGTGTGGACGTGACCAAGACTCACGAGATGTTAACCCGGACCCACTTGCAGCATGTGACGTTCTTGAAATCACAAGAACTGCACCTCAGACTGAGAAATAATGAAGAACTAGAAAATTTTGAGTTGGCCTTCTCCGAGAGAGATGATGATGGGGACAACGATGGTGGTGATCGTGATATTGGCAGCGATGGCGATGATGATGATGAAGGTGGAGATGGAGGTGGAGATGGAGGTGAAGATGGAGAAAATAATGAGATAAACCCCGAGATAGAAAGTATGTTTGAGGAGGTGTAATAGGATTTGTATGAAATTGAATTACCATTACATTTTTTTTATTTTGGATTGCATGAATTTGATTTTGGATTGTAAACAATGTTATGATTCGATGACTAAGTCTGTCAAAAATCCATGGAGTTTGAAATTGCTTGTAAATTAGTTGATAAGATTAATATTTACTTGAAATTCATGGTTGTAGTGATGTGCAGCATTATGCATGCGTTAGCCCATGCATTTAACACATTTATTATCGTCTTTTGTTTGGTTGATTGGTAGTTTTAGTTAGTTTTATAGGACAAAGGGTTTAGACGTCCATTATGGGATTTCTTGTCTAAATACGGAGTTTTGTAAACTTAATCAAAGTTAATGGACATATTTTACTCCTGGGCACATAGATCTTCCTTTTTTATCTCATTAGTAGGTTGCTCGAGAATAAATTTTATTATCTTTTTGTAGAAGGCAGTCCTCGAAGGTGGTAGTAGATATTTGAAGTGGAATGCAGAGGAAGTGCTTCTGGGAGTATACAAATGGACTAGAATGACTTGTAGTCTGGTATTTACAGTATGTCTATATATTTTACGAAAGATAGACTTCTGACCTAACTATAGTATAAGTTGGGGAATTTAAGATATTTTCAGCCAAGTTGCATTATATTGTATATATAATATATGAATAAACAATCATGTGACCATGACTTGGTTATGTGAAGAATTGAAAAAAATAGCAAGCGGAAAATTTGTTATAAATATATAAACCAAATTTCACTATTTAGTGTTTCTACCGGTCTATGTGTAAGATGGATTCTATGTAAAGACACAAAACTATAAAATGAAACATTAGTGCAACATTAGTATTTATGGAAGTAAATTTCTTATACTAAATATATAAGAGCCATTAGTGCTAATTGCATTGCTAGCTATAAGCACAAGTATGGAATTGTACACTGCATGCAAATAGCACAAGTATGGAGAATCATAACTGCAAGATGAAAACATTAGTGATTCAGTAGTATTTATAGTAGTAATTTTCTTATTCAGACTACTAAGAGCCATGAGTGCTAATATAACTTCCGACTATAAATTCTTATAACCCTAAAAAGAATGATAGTGTTTTATTCATTTACTCACAATTTATGCGTAGGGGCAGAGTACATGTTTATCTTTCAGCACTCTTGTTACTCCAAATTTTCTTGTTTTTCTGTAAAATTTCTCTTTCGGAGGAAAATTAATGCTCGTTGTTGTTGTATTTTATCTATAGTATAATGTTAATCCTCTTTAGAATACCATTCCCAAACAAATATTGGTTGTTGGATTAAATTAATTGTTGTGATTCTTTTTAGTATCTTATAATTATTATTTTTAAAGTATACTGTTATCGATTTGAGCAATTAACTTCCATTTCTCATTTTCACTTTCAATTGCACGTTCTGAATGTGGAATAAAGAATTGCAACCATCGTTAGTTCAATTGTTCTTACCTTGATTAATCATTCTTATTTATACTTATAATACATTCTAATTTGTTTCTCTATTATTTGTAGTGCATAATATAATTTGAAATTTTATAGTACTTTATTATAGTGTTTTTTCCAATAATCTCTGGAATTGATTCACATTTGGCCGGATTCCACTTCATTATGCTAATTACTATATAATTCTCTGGCCACTTTAAAAAAAAGTATATTTTGTAGTCTCAAAAATTCAAATCCACATATTATTGTTCCAGATTTCACTCACATGGTTATTGTAGTTTAGTTATTTCCCATCACATTCCTATATTACTATAATTGTACTGATGAATTATCCGTTGATAACATGTTAGACATAATGATTTCGAGTAATGCGTGTTCATTTGAAAATTTTTGTTCCTAAATTATTTAGTGTTGGAATTTTCATCCCATCGTTGGGTTGCAAGATTCATTAAGTTTTCAAATTTATAATTTCTATCCCATTCTTATTTTGTTGAAGGATTTACCCATGAAATTGGAGCAAAAAAGCAAGCGGACAATGCATTTAATTTTTTTCAAATTTTTTTTCTTCAAAATTTCTATGTATTATCTTGTTTTAGGGCTTAATTTTTCTAAAATATCTTTCTTTTGGAAGACTACAAACAGTAGTCTTACACGTTGCAGTTCACTCGAGCGATAATTACTATGGTCGTCGGTTTGCGAAAATATTCATAAAAAAATTTACATCCCATTATTGTTTTCCTCCGTAGTAGAAGTCATACATTGTACAATGTTTATGGAGTAAATCCTTTTCTGTAGGAAATTAAATCCTAATCGGCCAAAAGATCACAACCTTTTAACTAACATCTTGGAGAAATCACCGCCCTCCATCACATTTAGTGACCTCCCCCCACCGGTACTACTTTTAATTCGCCTACCCCTACACTAGATCCACTCTCCAATGCCCCTACTTATACCCCTCACCATCGTTCCTAAACTCCCCCCTATCTGTATCCCTCAACACCCAGCTTTCTCACCTCCCCTAGTCCTCTGCTGCCACACTCGGTACCGACACACAAGCGTTCTGACCTAGCGATTCAATCAGGTATGTTGCCTTTAAATCGACCGAATGAAACTGGGATTGATGATTACTTTATTTTTATATTTTGTGAAAATGATTCACATTTCTTCATTTTTTTTCCTTCTTCTCATTAATATTTTACTATGTTGTCCGTGGTGTGGTGTTATTAAATTGTGTACCATGTATGTTGTTGAATTTCTCCTAAAAGAAATTCTCTCGATATTTCTTACAGGTTAATTGATTACAATGTATAACCAAGCATTGATTTATTTCTCTAATAATTTTTTTACCAAACATATATGTTTATAACATGTGATTTGAGGTTTTTCTATAGTTTATCTATAGAGGAACAATCTGTTCGTCTTAGTTTTTTATTAGTGTTTTTTAATGAGGTTAATGTGACTATGTATGTTTTTGATTGTACACCTTCATCAAATGTTTGGCTGCTCTTTACATGCATATGTGATATACATATGAATGTGATATATGTGAATGTAATATATGTGAATGTAGTGTCAGTTGGATTAATTTTTTGTTTGCTTTTTTTGTTGTTGTTTTAATGTCATCGATTCCTTCGAATATCTTAAAAGTATGAAATATGCTTGGAAGGCCTAATTTGTGTACTGTTGATGTAAAATGAATGTTAACTTTGAATTGCTCCTTCTGCTAATATGAATCTTTGTTGAGATTTTGATGACGGATATTGAGTAAGTTATAGGGCTTTGTCTATTTTATTTCAACATTAAAATGAGAGATAAAGTTGAGGTATCCGATTGAGGTTTTTTTTTAAGAGATCAGTATACACAATAGTGCTCTAGTTTGTTAATTTGAGCACTAATGTTTTATCAATTATGAGATAGCTACATGTTAGTTTAGGAACTACTCACTAATGATTATCTGACAATGAAAGATTCAAAAATTTTTTATTCCAATTTGTTTTTTACAACTAGAACAATAGAGGTTAGCCATTCTTTTTTCTTGGAAATAGTTTTGTCGAATTTGATACTTTGCACAATTTGTTCAATTCATAGTGTTCAGTTATTTTAGAAATTATGAAAGGGATCTCCAATTTAATTAACTCTCTAAGTGATGAAGTGGGTTAATTTTTTTCATCATAAACCACCAGGAATTGTGTCTTTCTTAGTGCTTTCCTTCTAAGACCACTTAAATAAGTTAACTAAGAGATTGCTTTTGTTATCTTTTGATTTCAATACATATACATCATCCTTGTATAAGATGGAGATGATTAACAGAGCTAATTCCATATGGTTAAAAGGATAGCTATCTTAGATCTCTCCAATATAAAGTTGACTGAGCTTTTCTTTGGTTTTGTCTATATCTTAAAGTTAACCCTTTCATGAATTATCATTTTCACTAGATAACAATGCAGTTTCCTACTTCAAAACTGATTCTCCTCAACTCCCCAAGCTAAGGGAAGGGGTAACCTGAAAAGAGAAAAAATGAAAAGAGGAAATTTCATGTAATATTGAAATAAAACTGATGGATATTCATAACACAAAAAAAGTTAATGGTATACACCATCTGTCCTTGCCAAACCCGTAGGGAGAGAGAGTAAGTTTTAATTTCAGAAATGTGAAAAGTTAATTCTACCCCTGCCTTCTTCCTTCTAACCACCACCCCCTATTTTATTCCTCCACCAGCACACGTGCCACCATCACCAAGACACCACCTTCTTCAACCTCTCACCACCACCACCCTTTTTTCTTTCTCCGCCAGCACACGTGCCACCACCGCTAAGACACCACCTTCTTCAACCTCTCACCACCACCACACACCCTATTCTGTGCAAATCGAGCCCTCGCCTAAGTAAAGGGAGATGGAGATGCTAATTGAGCCCTCGACTACCTGAATCAAGTTCTTGCTAAATCAAGCCCTCACTTAGGCATCGCAGAATCGAGTCCATGTCTGAGGCGCCCCCACCCAAGGGGCGAGCCCTCGCCAGAGGCGTCGCTACGCGGTGGATTTGAGCGGAAAGGGAGGTGGATTTGAGAGGAGATGGAGGCAGAGGAAATGGGCAGAGGAAATGGGAAGGCAGAGGGATTGAGAGGAGAGGGAAGCTGAGAGGATGGTTAGGTTGAGGAAATGGGGCGGTGGATTTAAGAGTAGAGGGAGGCGGAAAGAATGGTGAGGCGAAGGATTAGTGAAAAATAGGTTACAAAGTTAGGGTAGTAGGTAAGGGGTGAGAGTGAGGACGGATTGGGTTTGTGAGTAATTATTAATTATTTAAAGGGTATTTTTGTCTTAGAATGTATAATTTTTTTCTAAATATGAATAGTGTGCAGATTTGGATGAGACAAACTAAAAATGAAAGTGTGCAGAAATGGTTGGGACAGAGGGAATAGTAGTATTATTGACTTAATTGAAGCCCTTAGAGAAGAGTGGTTTTGGAGAAAATAATTTTCATTACGTTGAATTCTGACCAAAAAAGTCCCTCATACAGGCACTCGTGATGGTGATCCATAATGCATTAAAATTTTACACTCCAGTGCCATCTATGAATGAGTAATATGTTCAGTTGAACGACTTGAAGTTTTTGGAGAGCTCCTTGGATGCTGTATCGTTGGTCTATAATCCTGGTACAAGGTTGGTTTCGGTTCTATATATTGACTAAGTGACAAATCCGGGTGAAAATGAATTTTATTCCACAATTTGCTGCTCATAATTTGAGAAACTATAAAGCTTTTGTTGTAGATTAGGCTTAGTCAAGAGATTAATTTCTCTGTAGAGTATGATATGCAGATAGCTCAGTAAAATAGTTCAAGTAATAATTATTTGAAAGACAATGTTGAGGTGTATTTTTGAGGTTCATTTCGATAGGGAAACTGGAGAACACTAAAACATACAAGGGCGATTGGGGTAATTAATGCAGACATGTAATTATTGGAGTTTGATACTTTAAGAAAATGTTCATGCTTTCTTGTTTCGTAGTTCTCTTATTTCTTTACTGCTTCAGTTTCATAGAGTTATAAATGGGAAAACCTACCTTTCACCTATGATATATTCCCTGAATCATGTAACATGCTCAATCATAGTTCCAATGGATGAACTATTTGTTCTTGAACTTGTTTTGAAAATATTTTCTTACAAAATATTCCTGTTACTATCACTTCTTTATGTGAGGTCAAGCATTAATTTCTGATGCACATGCCAAATTATGATTACTTGTGCAGTTGTTGTGTAATTTAAGTTTTTTGGGATATATACAAATATGACCCTATATATTTGAGGTAAGTGCAAATATAACGCTCAAATAAATGAAACTACAAAACCAACACAAACCAACACAAACTTTGGTGAGAAATCCAGTGTTGACTGGGATTGACCTTCCTAAAATGACAAAAATGTCCTCGGACCAATAGCTGAATTTGGGTGGAGAATTATACCCTTATCCACCGCCTGACCATCGCCGTACCAGGTAGGATTAGATCAACATATTATGAAAACTTATAGGATTATATCAGCACATTCCTAAAACTTATAGGGTTATATCTGCACATTCATAAAAAATGAAGGGCTATATCATCACACACACACACACACACACACACACACACACATATATATATATATTACAAAAGTAAAACCCATCAACATTAAAAACCATTGGTCGAAGTATACAACAAAATAAAAACTACATACAACACCAAAAGTCATCCAGTCATCAATCTAGACTAAACTCAAGTAAATAAACAAAATATCATCAAAATCCTTATATTTTATACAAACTATATTGCATACCTCTATTCACGTGACGAGAAGGGGAAAATCACAAAATCAAACTCAACATCGCATTAATCTAGTGAATTAAGGGGATTTTTGGATGAAAAATACCATTTTTGAAAGGTTCCCGCACCTCCACTTCAACGTCCGCATGGCCAACCTCACCAAAGCTCTTTTTTTGCCACTAGAATCACACTCTGGAATGTCGACAATCAGTAGAATAGATTGAAATGGTGATTTTGTACTAATATGACACTTTTTAATAGTATGTGGTAATATGAATCTACATTTTTTCAAGAATGCACTAATATAACCCTATAAGTTTTAGGAATGTGTTGATTTAATCCTATAAGTTTTCATAATGTGCTGATATAACCCTACCTGGCCGGCGGCGATCTGGCGGCAATATTTGGGTTATATGATGCTAAGGGCAATAATGTTATTTACTTTTTTCCAGAAGGAAAAAATGTATTTTCTCGAAATCCCGGCTAAAAGTTACCAGAAAAGGTTATATTTGCACTTTTAATTATCAGAAAGTTATATTTGCACTTTTAATTATCAGAAAGTTATATTTGCACTTATGTGAATTATATAGGATTATATATGCACTATTCTCTTCCTTTTCAATTTTTTAAATTCTCTTTATGAATTTTTATACACTGGTGATTTATGATCATATCTAAGAGTTGATGAATTTGGATGCAATTCTAATGATGTCATTTACAGTGTTATTTCATATTTGTGAGTAGTTTTAGCAATCAGGTGATGTGACGGTTAAACTATCCAGGATAAGGCCCATATAATAAGAGACCAGTTCACCTAACCCACTTCGACGATAAAAACCTAAAATATGAAATGAACATATATACAAAATATCAGTGTCATTGATCTTGACTGATTTTGAAAAGAAGTTGAAGTTTTGTTGTTTGAGTAATATCATCTTGATATTGGCCTAGAATATGTATGGATTATAATGTTAAGATGGGAAAGAATTTATTAGTATCTTGACTTGCATGGCTCTTGAAATAAACTATAAACAATACTTTCTGATGTAGATCGCAAAGGCTTATTGCTTGCTGCACATTTGGTTCTTGAAGCACGTGTTATTCGTTAAGTTTGTGAAACTTTATTTGAATACATTCTTTTTCATATCAAAATTATTTTATTTTTTTCTATGTACTTCCAGAACATGCTTGCTCTGATCAATTTTTGAAGAAATTGGAGTGATACTTCAAACCTGTCACAGTCGAGGATTTATTGTTCCTCAAATACAAAGTATACTATCAACACTTGATAAGTGAATCACATTTTTGGTTTCTTTCTCTAGTGTTTAAGTTTTTCATTGTTTGTCCTATCAACAGTTGGATCCAGATGAGAAGCTAAAACAAACTGGCTCTCCCATGGCAACGGTACTATTTGATTTCATTTAAAAATATATATATATATATTTGTCTATTTTGAGTCTGTTAATTAGTATCATGTATGTTGTTAGGGCCTGAATCAAGGATCTTTGTGCTCTACTAATTCAAGTGCAGAAACTTGTACGCCGAAGCATTGGGGTACTCCACTATATCAAAGGCTTATCTCCGCTATAATTGTCAAAGATGACACCGACCATGACTTTTCCAAATTCACGGGGGATGTAGATTTGCAATTTAACAAGTATTACCTGGACAAATTATCTAGTAGTGGCAATACTTCATCAGATCAAAGTGGTCAAAAAGGTCCATCTAATGCTCAGGATGTTTTCTTTGGGAGTTATCAGGATCTTAATCTTCAAGATGACAAGTTATCGCAGAAGTTACAGAGCCTCAGTTTGATTTGCATGGTAACACTTTCAATCTCCGAGCTTCATATCCTTCGAATGCCATGTCCTATCATTTTTTCTCTAACAGCCTGCTGTGAATGATGAAGTATTGATTGATACAGAGATCAAAGGCCTTCAAGAAGAGATGAATCAATATGTTGGATCCTTTGCCCTTTCAATCTTGCTATGCCAGTCTTTTGTTTCCTGTTTAAAATTTTGCCTTCTTCCTCATTGGTACATACATCCGTGTTTCTAGTATTCTTTGGTATTTTGGTTGTGCTGAAATTGCATACTTTTTTATGAATTTTGCATAATTTTGCGCCGTTTCTCAATATTTCCATGTTATTATTTTCCTTGATGCGGTTACCTTACTGTGGTAGGCTGCTAATGTGAAGAATGTTTTGAAAAAAAACATTGCACCTGTTCAGTGTGAGATAGAGTCCGAGAAAAGGTATGTTGGATTTTAACTGCGTTCGGTAGTGTAAGCCATTAGCATTCCTATTTTTGGAAACTAAGAGTAATGAAGGTTGCTCTGCAGGTGTTTGGAAAATTCTGCTATGGACCAATTGGTGCAACTAGCATACAACAAATTCAAGGAGACTATAGTTGCTGGCTATATTCAACTGACTTTTGATTTTTATTATTTTATTTTAGTTTGGTTTATAATTAACTGCGAATTCAAGGTGACTAGAGTTGCTGTGTATATTCAAAATTTAAGTGTGCTATCATTTTTTCTTATTTTATTTTTGGTTTATAACTGCAAATCCTGTTATGTTTCTAGTTGTAGGAGAGTAGATTCATTTCTTTACCATGTGCTAAATTCAAATCATGTTGTTTTGTTTTGTTCTAGTCTAACCTTTCATGTTCCAGGTGAGGCTGCCAAAGTCTTCAAGCATGCGTAAGAATCCAAGCCGAGCTGCTTTAGCCTTTGCCCGTCGTACCCTTGCAAGATGCAGACCGTTTGAAGATTCAGGCAAGAGTTGCTTTAGCGAGCCTTATCTAAAATATGCCATCCTTAGTAAATCTCCAAGAAAGACTGTTGCGGAGCCTACCCGTGGCTTGAACGTTCGTAAAAATGCTAAGCGGAAAGGTGCAAGCAAGTGTAATCAGTTTTAATTTTCCATTTTGATTTTGATCAAGTTCATATATATATATATATATATATATATATGAAAGTTTTGATTCATCAACTTCATTTTTTTTGTTTGTTCTATCAGCATGTGGTCCGGTGTTGATTAAAAAAATAAGAAGCCTGATAGTCAGAGTGGGAAACCACATCACAGTTCTCAGAAGACGGCGTCATCAACCAAGCCATCCAAACCACCTTCAGGTCTCACACTCTAAGTATTCATATCCGCGCCACTTCTTCCTCTGGCTCCAGACCAATTCAGTGACTGACTGCTATTTCAGGTGACTTTGATATGTCAAAACAATGAAGTGACTTCATGTTAGATCCCGAAATTTGAATTTTATTTTTATTAAAAAAATTATGTGAAGATGGATGAGTGAAACTTTAATTACCAAACCATGATATCTACTCTTGGTTTGTGGCAGAGAATTTGTTTTTGAGGCGACTAAATTGTCTTTATGAATCCTCAATAATATTGGAAAAAACTCAATCAAAAACTCTTTTTGCTTTGATAATACATACTTTCCAAGCCTTTACTACAAGAAACGAGACTCTAACCTCGGCTTTGGAGGACTTTTTGACTCAATTTTTTGTCAAAGAACTGAGGTAAATAGTGGCCTAGTAAAAAGTTCATTTTTTTCACAGTTTTTTACAGAGGTAAAAGGTATTTTTTACCTTGATTTTTCTGGAAATATTCAGGTAAAAACCTTTTTAACCCAAACCATGATCGAACATGGTGCGACGTCGGTTGGTTTATGGTATGACCGATGATGATGATGAAGACCGACTTCGATCTAACCAAATTCAGAAGCTACTTTGTTGTGTATAATACCCTAAGGTCAGTCAACTCGAATGAGTGAGCAATCATTTTCATCGGCGATGTCGGGTATTGTCATCAAAGACGTCGATCCTCTATCCAATCGACAACCGTCACACCACATTAACATGCGGTATCGGCCTATACGATGTCGGTCATTTAGCTTAGTGACGTAGGTAGTGTAGACACATTATCATATTTTAGACTCGATTGCATGGTTATTTAATATTTGATGCCACAAATATTAGTTAAATGTGACACTATATATTTTATGTTCAATTCATTTGACATATAAGCAGTTAACACAACCAATTACTTTAAAACATTTAATACTCACAATAAAAACTATTACCTTAAAATACAAGACTGTGATACAAACTATTAATGGTACTCAATCTCTATAGCATAATCTCTTTACGCCATTAACAACAGTAAATGACAAGCTCATTCATCTATACGTCGAAAGTCCATCGATACTGTTATAAGGTAAGCAAAGATAACGGCATGTGAGAGAATTCCGAAAAGCGTAGTGAGTAATAAGGAGATAATCTGGGTTTAGTGACATAAGATCGCAGTAGCCAAGCGTATCAAAAGCTATAAATTTGAAGTATGAATTCAAATTCAAATTAAAAAACCAGTCATTCCCACAAAATCGCAAATGTAGCCGAGATGCACGCAACACTTTGCGAAGACAATATAAGTTACTGTGATGATGAACACATTGTTACAGCTTAGGAGATAAATAGAACAACAGTTTACATACATTCAACAGACACAGTCATCGCTTCATGTTCCGTTGACTTCATGGCTATGGGGGATTATGGTGTATACCTAGCCCACGGACTAAAAGTTGTTGACCTTTAGCCCATCCCAAGTCTTAGCCATGAGTCGAACAACACGTCGCCATGCATAAAAGTGGGGAAGACACTTGTAAGTGACTCCGATATTTTAGAAAACAAAATAAAACCTACGATCCTAAACTCTGGCAAAGCGGAGCCATCATTACGATCTATTATAAATATGGGAAGAGCATCATTGGTTTAGGTAAGCACGACTAACTAAGAAATACAAATTCTCTAAACGAAATAACTGACTTAATCGTCGAAGTACTTTCCCCGTAATCACTTCGGGGTCTTTCTTGCAGGACTGAACTCGCACAACGGTAATCGTAAGCCACCTTACCTAACATGGATTACCACATCACTAATTGACTAAATTAACTGCAAAAGTAAGATTCGGGCGAGTTATAGTGAGATATTGCAAAGAAGCAACCAAGGTTTGATAAAGATAAATAGTGGGATTGGAAAACTTCCCACTGGTACTGCTCTAAAACTAAGACTGCGGAAGCAATAACGTTAAGATTATAGTAGCATTGGTCATCCCAGTTTGACTGAGAATATCACGAGCATACATGGCATGCCCAAGAACAAACTCGATGAAGTGGATTGTACCTCCAAGCAGAGGAAATAATGCAAAGATACTAAGTCTTTAATGGAAAACTCCTTATCAATCCTAGCAATAAACTGGCAAATAGCTGCGAAGTTATTTCCAGTAAGGATAGTATCATCCACATAAACCAAAAGATACACCAGAGTAGTACCCTGAGAAAAAACAAAGAGAGACGGGTGTGCTGAACAATAATGAAAACCAAGCTGACGTAGGTAAATACTTAAACTGACGAGGAGCTTGCTTCAAGCAATATATAGCTTTCCACATGTAACATACATAATCAAGATGAGCATCGCCCTTGTAATGATATTATCATCCATGTAAACCAAAATATAAAGAAGAGTGGTACCCCGAGAAAAAAAATAGAGACGGATATGCCGCACTTCAAAGAAAACCAAGCTGAAGTAGGTAAGTGCTAAAACAATGGAATAAAGCACGAGGAGCCTGGTTCAAGCCATAAATAACTTTCCGCATGCAACATACATAATCAGGATGAGCATAATCCTTACAACCAACCGGTTGAGCCATATAAGATAGAGCATAAAGAACACTATTGGGAAAGGAATTCTTGACATCTGGCCGATGAAAGGGCTAGTTACGCATGGTGGCAATGGAAAGAACGGTGAGAAAAATAGACGCCTTCACCAAAGGGTTGAAAGTGTGATCAAAATCAAAGCCTAGAATCTAAGAGAAGCCATGTGCCACTAGTTGCACCTTGTAGCGATCAATACTACTATCAAGCCTTTACTTGATACGAAAAACTCATTTAGAGCCAATAATATTCACGTGTGGAGGGCAAGGCACTAAATCCCAAGTATGATGGTGGTGAAGTGCAATTATTTCTTATCCATAGTCGAAATCCAGCAAGATTTTTGAAGAACCGCATCATAGTCCTACCGCTCGGCCTGAGTGACTATGGCATCCAGAAAACAAGACACCTTATAATCAGGGGAAAACCAGGGGCATAGAGAACCATCCATCGTCCTAGTGGTCATCTGGTGAGTACAAGCAGAAGCAAGCTAAAGAGAGATATCGGTGATAGCGACAGAAGAATCTAGAGCAAGAGTGGTGCGAGCTTAGGAAAAAGGCGCAGTGAGTAGAGTCATAGACATCAGGGCTAAAGAAGTGGATGCCAGGATCGGAGAAGTCGAAGGTAATGCTAGAGTGTCGTGATCAAAATAAACTATACAAGGCAACTCGGTAAATGGCGAACTAGCATGAGATCTAGGTAAAATTACCATGTAGCTGAGGGCTCTATAAATGAAGAAATCTCCATACGAGAGGTAGAGTGAGGATCTCGTGAAGAGGAGCCATATTGAAATAAAGTCTTATTAAACTTAACATGACGTGAAACATAGATACGCCCAGTAAATGGATCGAGCCTGAAACCCTTTGTGATGAGAGAAGTGCAAAGTTATGAGAGGAAATAGCATGTGATCAATGATACTTGCGACAACCATATGGATGAAACAAAGAATAATCAGGAGCATATGTTAAAAGAGCATACATTTGTACTTAGCTATTTGACAAGAAGAGCGATTAACAAGTGTTGGAAAATTAGAAGTGATAGTGATATGACTTTGTTTACTCAATAACTGAAAAGTTTCAGAACACACATGGACAATGCGAGAACAACACTGATAAGTGGAATATTAAAGTTTTTCCGAGCGTAATTCCCCAAAAATAGTATTATCGCCTATCTCAAGGAAAGAAAGAACTGAACTATGACGACATTTACCCATAATCTTTCATGTATTCTTTTGCTTAATGAAAAAATATTGGCATCAAATATAACAATAGCTGGTACAGAAAGAAAGCTGCTACAGCCATATCCCCAGAAACCGATACTGCATCAACTCCAAACCCAGCTTCAGCTTCAACAG
>JAULKM010107921.1:0-40996 GCA_032355605.1 Rubia tinctorum | reverse complement strand
ATAATGGGGAAACACAATTTTGGGCCACGGTGTAATTTTCCAAAATTGTGTACAAGTAATCAATGTTGACTTTCGAGCCCCTTCCATTCGCCCATACATGCCCAAATCGTAAAGTCGCAATCGTATACTATTCAATTGAATTTTGGTGTATTCAATTTTGTGATTCGATGCTTCCAAATTTCTTGGAGGGACCTGAGTGCAAAATGTAAAACCTTTACTCGTAACTCCAAATTGAAAATCCGCTCGAACGTGGTGCTTCCCTATACACCCCCATTTTATTTTCCAAATCGTTTCCGGAATATTTATCATCAATCGGGCACAAGAACATATCCGTAATCCTTTCCGATTTCTCTTCCTTACTTCTATGTTATCATCTCTAAGTTACTCCAGAACATCTACTAGCGCTTTCCCACAATTCACCAAAAAATTATATTATTTTATATTTTTATATTTAGGTAAGAATAACAAAAATCATATATTTTGGAGTAATGGATAATGAGGAAACATAATTTTAGTCCACATTGTTATTTTCCAAAATTGTGTATATGTAATCGATGTTGACTTTCGAGGCCTTCTGTATACCCATACATGCCCAAATCGCAAATTCGCAATCATATATTATTCAATTGAATTTTGGTGTTGCTAATTTCATGATTCGACACTTCCAAATTTCTTGGAGGGACTTAAGTACAAAAAGTAAAAACTTTACTCATAACAACAAATTGAAATTCGGTCGAACGTTGTACTTCCATGTATCCCCCCATTTTATTTTACAAATACTTAACGGAATATTTCTCATCGATCGGATATAAGAACATATCAGTAATCCTTTCCGATGTCTCTTCCTTACTTCTATGTAATCAACTCGAAGTTATTCTAGAACATCTACTAGCACTTTCCCACAATTCACCCAAAAAATATTATTTAATATTTTTATATCTAGGTAAGAATAACAAAAATCAAGTATTTTGGAGCAATAGATATTGGGGAAACACAATTTTGAGCCGTAGTGTTGTTTGCCAAAATTGTGTACAAGTTATCAATGTTGACTTTTGAGGGCCTTCCATGGACCCGTACATGCCCAAATCGTAAAGTGGAATTCGTATATTATTCAACTGAATTTTGGTGCCGCCAATTTTGTGACTCGACACTTCCAAATTTCTTAGAGGGATCTAAGTGCAAAAAGTAAAAACTTTACTCATAACTCCAAATTGAAATCCGCTTGAACGTGATGCTTTCCTATACAACCCCATTTTATTTTCCAAATCTGTAACGGAATATTTATCATCGATCAGGGACAAGAACATATCTGTAATATTTTCCGATTTCTCTTCCTTAATTCTATGTAATCAACTCTATGTTACTCTAGAACATTTACTAGCGCTTTCCCACAATTCACCAAAAAATTGTATTATTTCATATTTTTATATTCAGGCAAGAATAACAAAAGTCATGTATTTTGGAGCAATGGATAATGGGGAAACACAATTTTGGGCCACGATGTTATTTTTCAAAATTTTGTACAAGTAATGAATGTTGATTTTTGAGGCCCTTCCATGCACCCATGCATGCCCAAATCGCCAAATCGCAATAGTATATTATTCAATTAAATTTTTGTGTCGCCAATCGACACTTCCAAATTTCTTGGAGGGAGCTGAATGAAAAATGTAAAACATTTACTCGTAACTCCAAATTGAAATCCGCTTGAACGGGGTGCTTCCCTATACACCCCCATTTTATTTTCGAAATCCGTAATAGAATATTTATCATCGATCGGGCACAAGAACATATCCATAATCGTTTCCGATTTCTCTTCCTTACTTCTTTGCAAGCAACTCTAAGTTACTCTAGAACATCTACTTGCTCTTTCCCACAATTCACCAAAAAAATATTATTTTATATTTTCATATTTTGAAAAGAATAACAAAAATGTGAATTTTAGAGTAATTGATAATGGGGAAACACAATTTTGGGCCACAATGTTATTTTCCAAAATTGTGTCACGGTAATCAATGTTGACTTTCGAGGCCCTTCCACGCACCCATACATGGCCAAATCGCAAAATCGCAATCGTAAATTATTTAATTGAATTTTGGTGTCGCCAATTTCATGATTCGACACTTCCAAATTTCTTGGAGGGAGCGAAATGCAAAATGTAAAACGATTTACTCGTAACTCCAAATTGAAATTCGCTCGAACGTGGTTGCTTCCCTATACACCCTCATTTTATTTTCAAAATCTGTAATGGAATATTTATCATTGATCGGGCATATGAACATATCCGTAATCCTTTCCGATTTCTCTTCCTTACTTCTATGTAATCAACTCTAAGTTATTAAAGAACATCTACAAGCACTTTCCCAAAATTCACCAAAAATAATATTATTTAATATTTTTATATTTAGGTAAGAATAACAAAAATCATGTATTTTGGAGCAATGGATAATGGGGAAACACAATTTGGGCCACAATGTTATTTTCCAAAATTGTGTACAAGTAGTCAATGTTGACTTTCGAGGACCTTCCATGCAACCATACATGCCCAAATATCAAATTCGCAATTGTATATTATGTAATTGAATTTTGGTGTTGCCAATTTCGTGATTCAACATTTCCAAATTTCTTGGAGGGAGCTAAGTGCAAAAAGTAAAAACATTACTCGTAACTCCAATTGAAATCCGCTCGAACGTGGTTCTTCCCTATACACCCCTATTTTATTTTCCAAATCCGTAACGTAATATTTATCATAGATCGGACACAAGAACACATCCGTAATCCTTTCCAATTTCTCTTGCTTACTTCTATGTAATCAACAATAATTTACTCCAGAACATCTACTAGCGCTTTCCCACAATTCACCAAAAAATAATATTATTTAAGATTTTAAATTGAGAAGATAATAACAAAAAATAATGTAGTTTGGAGCAATGGATAATGGGGAAACACGTGATACTTCCCTATACACCCCCATTTTATTTTTCAAATCCGTAACGGAAATTTATCATCGATCGAGCACAAGAACTAGATTGACTTTCTCTACCACAAAGACCCTCCTCGCACCGTTTCTTTTGGCACCATCGGCTAAGTTGACTTCAATTAATCAACGGTCAACTCTTACTTGACTTTCTATATATAAACCCCAATAGCTAAGTTGACTTTAACTAATCAATAGTGAACACTTACTTGACTTAGCATATATAAAAACGAGTAAAAATGTTTGACTTTAACTACTCAACGGTTACTATTACCTCACTTTCTATATATAAACACTATAAATGAAGTTCACTTTAAATAATCAACGATCAAACTTTACCTATTCTATATAGAAACACTAATAACTAAGTTGCGTTCCATATTTAGAATTTTCTCATCTGCTTTAAAAATGACATAATTTGGACCTGAATATATGATTTTCGGGACCTTTTTCTTATTAAAAATATGTATCTTCCTTCATTCTCAAGGTTTATAAAACCAATACTCCGTATAAATGTTACATTTTTAATGGTATATTATAAATATTAGTCATCAAAAACATTTATTTTTAATATTTATTAACATTTATAATATAATTTCCCATTATTATAATTTCCCTAAAAATATGATTCCGATTATTAACATTTATAATATATTGATAAAGGTAACATGTTTGAGCTAATCTGTTTCAGTTATGTTCCTGTTATTTGTGGTACATTTCTTATTAGTCTAGCTTTATTTTAAGTTCCTATTGATATCTGTTGAACCTTTTGGGTGTTAACGGGAATGATTAATGAACCTCTAGTTTGTGGGAAGCAAGAATGTCTTGCTCGCAACTCCATGACCCTGGTTCACAATAGGTGCAGGTAATGCATTGACATAGTACATTTTTCTTGTTTTCTTGATATGTAGCTAACTTGTAAGTTTGGTAGTTGCTAGTTTGGCCTTAACGATAGCTTCTCTCCGAGTTGTTTTCATGAAATACTAATACTGTAGATTTTGGATCATTTTGATTTCTTGATCTTTTTTGCGGAGGGGATTTGAAGCTCAATGGTTATCCTTGACCTTCTCCAAGGCTATTTTTCTTGGCAATGGTCTTGTTGCTATAATCGCCGAGCTATTCAGAAATCTGCTGGCTGACTCTTAATATTTATCCCGTATTGCCCTTTGATGCTGCCTCAATCTTTCTTGCTATTGGTATTGCCATTATAATGTCATCATAGAGCAAAAACTTTAGTGATCCTTCAGAGAATAAGGACTTGTTCACTCTGTTCAAGGGTGCATCTGTAGCTATCACTTCAGGTACATCCTATTATGCACTATTTGTATTAGGCTGAGTAAATACTCTTGATCATGTTGTGGATTCAATGTTTATTCTATTTGTGATGCTTAGTGAGTGTGATATGCTTTCTGTTGTTCAGATGAGACGTGAGAAGATTTCTTTCTCTTTTGAGATTTTTAGTTTTGTGTTTTCGATGAGATAATAGAAGAATATTTGGTTACAATTGACATAGGATCTTGTTCGGCATTAAAAAAATCAAATGCCAAGTGGAAAATTGTTGTGGGATATCATGTTACTAGAAGTGTTGGTCATCATGGTTATACAAATGAATTTGTGAAGCAGCTTCTCCCTATTCTCCAGGTAATGTAAAACCATCTGAAGTGCAGTTTAATTTTTTACATTCCGTTCTTTAATTCTTACAAATAGCATTTTCTTGTAAAATCCAATAATTTGGAGCTTTATATGAATGGTCATGACCATTGCATAGAACATATAAGTGATGAAAAAAGGTTCAACAAAACTTGATTCCAAGTTTCTTGAATGTAAAGGAAATAATGAGGAGAAATATTAAATATTTTGCCATTTTGATGAAGTCCAGTATAGTTCTTAACTAGCGGAGTGGGATCCAAGGCTTGGAGGGGTGATGTTAAGAATCAAAACATGATTCATTTTCCATATGGTATGACAGGATACATTTGAGCATTTCTAAGGACCATAGATGTGTGAATTAGCCTTGTGATTTCATGTGTATATGCCACATGATTTAATTGCTAGTTTAAGCTAAGTTATGTTTAGTCCCATAGATAGTTATATTTGGGATAGTTATTTTTAGTCCCATAGACTATTAATTTTGTATCAAACATTTAGAGGAATGTTTTTTTGATGTTGCTAGATGTGGCCATATATATATATATATATATATGTTAGACTGTATTACTGTTTGTAGTGAAATATTAGAGCGGCTCCGCACAGCTGCGGTCAGCGCCCAATTCTAGTGTTGTTTTTCCTAAATCGAACTAATAGAGCAGTTGTGCGCAGCTGTTGTCAGCGCCCAATTGCAATTCTAAATAAAAAAACCGGTGAAAATTATAACACCGCTTTTCTAAAAATCGGTGAAAATAAAAAATCAATGCCACATAAAATCGGTGCCATATAAAACTGGCACAAATTTAACACTAGTTTTTGAGACTAGTGTTAATATATGAAAATCAGTGCAAGTATTGCAACAGTTTTACAAAAATAGTGCTAACCAAAAAACTGGCGCTAAATTTAGTACCGATTTTTTGGACCGTGCTAACATGAAAACTGGTGTCATTTTAGCACCGGTTTTAACCAAAATATCGGTGCTAAATTTAGCACCGGTTTTTAAAAATCCGGTGAAAATATTTCACTTGCTACTAAGGCACCGTTTTTTGGACCCCAAAATTTTGTGCTAGAACTTTCGAAAAACTGGTGCTGGAGAGTCACTCTTGTGAGAGTGCTTGAAAAAAATTGGCACAAGGCTCCCTTCTTTTCACCCAAAAATCGGCTAAGTATGGAGGTCAGATGTCTTGTTTTACATATCCCATGTTGTTTCATGTCACAAATTCCAAGACCATCCCACGGGGTGTGATGAATGACATAGAGCTTAGTGAGGTACATAGCAAAACAAGATTCTAGCCAATGGGGTACGTGAAAAACACATGACGCGGGTCAAAAATGAGAAAAAAGAACTTGTCCGACGACTCTCACCTGGTGATGCGGGGCGCATCCAGCACGTCCGACACATCCCGTGCCAGGATCGACACCATTGCTAACACGTCTTGCACGACTCGTGCCAGCATGAGCCATTGCAACTGCTAGGGTTTTTTGCCACTTTTTGGGCCTATTTTTAGGCCCAATTCCCTACTGCTATAATTTGGACCTTTGTCTACTAGAGTTTAAGTTTATGCTTATTTTTAGATCTTTGTAGGTGGCTAGAGAGAGTAAACACTCTCACTTCTCTCTATCTTCTTTTCTTTTCATTTTTTTATCTTTCTTTTGTTAAAAAGTATTGGAATCCAATGAAATACTTAGGTTCAATGCTTAGGGTGTAGGGATCTAGCTTGAGGACTATATATGTATTCATGTGTTGATGTTTATTTTGTGAGATTTCTAGATCTACCGATATCTATGTATTTTGTGATCATTATGTTGGCAAGTACTTAATATTCTTATGAATTGAATGAAAGTAACTCTTTGTTGGCACACAATCGAGTCTAATTTCATGTTGACGCAATATTGCTACTCCCTGATTAAGGAAACCTAGATGTGCCTGGGGTTCGATATTCTGTAAGTGGGCATGTGCAAAAAGTTTAGCGTTGTTAATTGTCACGACTGACTATGCAGGTAGTTAGCCGACCAAAGAGGTCTAAAGGGTTGCGTGGAGAGATAGAGTAGGTAGCAAACTAGGATTATTTTTTGATCCTAGAAGCCATCGATAAGACGGCTACTTACTTTTCCTTTATAGGCCTAGGGGTAGTTTCATTTTTAGTGTTCCGCCCAGGACTGAATTGCAAGGGGGATAAACAGATCTGCACAATGTGTCATAGCCGTTGTTGCTTTCCAATAGTTACTAAGGCGAGGATGATGGAAGATTTTATACGAGCACCTCTATGAGACAGATGGGGGGAATTTTTTACCATTGTCCGTACCACGTGACACAATCACTAGAATAGGGTTAGGTTCTTGTACTTGATGAAATAGATGATCGAAATGACATCAAACATTTATATTTTTCATTCCGTTTATTGCATGCTTGTAATTGATAGTTGATTTCCCACCCTCCCAGTGGTTATTTTCACAACACTGTTTATTCCTAACACATGATCGGAATGACGACCCAACCAAAATTGTGTTTAGTATATTAATAGATTCCTAGCATCTCTGTGGACGACCCCGGTGCTTGCCACTATCTAGCTTAGTGAGGTACATAGCCGACTAGTTGGTCCAAAGCGTAGTAGGTAGAGATAGGCAAAGTAGAAAACTAAGGTTAGCTCTGCAACCCTAGAGCCTTCAATAAGGTACTTCACCCCCTTTTCCTTTTAAGGCCTAGGGAGAAAAAATCGTATTGTAGTGCCCGGGACGTAATAGTACGGGAAAGATTTAAATCTGCATGGAAAACAGGGCCGTCGTTGTACTCCCCTAATTGCGGAGGCTGTGACAATGGAAGATTACGTGTGCACCCTACATGATTGGTATAGGAAAACATTGACCAACGAGCACACCACGTGACGTAAATAGTAGAATAGGCTTAAAGTTGTATGTGATGAAATTGACGATCAGAATGACATTAGTCATGTTATGCAAATATTCCCCAAGTGCTAGATTATATAGTTTATTCTTGGGAACATTTGCATGCTAGTATTTTTAGTATTAAAAACCCCCCGATGCTTAATTTACCAACACTGAATGTTCCTAACAGATGGTGAGATTGACTTCCCGATCACGGTTGTACGTAGTTATTTATTAGATTCCTAACGTCTTTATGAATGACCCCGGTACTTGCCATTATCTATCATTCTTGGTAGCATAGTAGTAGGAGAGGGAGTAACATAAAAAAAATTCTATCTTTGAGCCTTAAAAGTCCTCCACTCGGTTATTAGTTAGTGGATCTCCCATGATTTGTTGATTTATTTAACAACTCCGGGAGGAGCTGGGTAAAATTTTTGGCGACGCTGCAAGGGATTTTAGTTTAAAGGTCTAGTAGTTAAATTGCACAGTTTGTTATTTGAGTGGTTAGTGTTGTTTTTGTTTTTTATTTGTTGGTTTTTCCTGTTAAGATTTCTTACTATTACCCGGTTACATCTAACCCTTTTTGCTACTGTTGTTTTTACTTGGCTATTATTTTATTCCCGGTTTATGGTGCACACCCATACCAAAAACTTGGGAGTTGTACTTTATCTAGTGGAATACACAGGTGGTAGGCGACAAAAGAAGAAGAGATTCGCCTTTTGTAGTGAGAAATAAAATGGCGGAGGATAACCACAGTTTGAGGTAGTTTATAGCTCAAAATTTGGAAAATCATCCCATTTCCATAGTTTTCCCACCCTTCCCACCCAATGTGATGTGTGAACTCCAGAGCGGTATGATCCATTGCTTGCCAACGTTGCATGCAATGGCCGGAGAAGATCTGAACAAACATCTTTCGGAATTCAACTTAGTTTGTACCAACACAAAGTCAGCGGGAGTCTTGAAGGAAGATCACAATTTAAGTGTGTTTCCCTTCTCATTTCATGATTCGGCCAAAGGTTGGTTGTACTATCTTCCACCGGTTGCATCATATCTTGGATGGATTTGAAGCGCAGATTTCTAGAGAAATACTTCCCAGCTTCAAAGTCTGCGAGGTTGAAGAAGCAACTTTCCAATATCTCTTAGTTTTCTGAATTGGAAATGGTTGAAGAGGTTATTGGCGAGATGTATATATCATTCATTCAAGGAGGGATACCTAGTTTATTATTTCTTAGATGGGTTGTGCTATGATGATATGCATTTGGTGAATGCCTCTTGCAACAGTTAAATCGCCAACAAGAGCCTAAGGTAATTAATGACACTCTTCGAAGAGATGGCGAATGGTACAAGGGAGTTTGGTAAAAGATCAAGGGTGAAAACAATGGACGAATCGTCTCAATCCCCTAAGCGAGAGCAACAAGTCCAAGATGTTTCTTCCATGATGAAAGAGTTCATTAAAAGATGAGTTTAACAAGTGAAAGCGTGTTTCATTTGCAGCCTTGATCATCACATGGATGTTTTCCTGCAAGAGTTGGAAGATTTCGTAGAAGTTAAGGCGTAGGATTTCAACAATGGTGGAAATAGTCCATAGTTTGGTAGGGAAAAATATCTCTACACAAACACAAAGAAGGAGAAAGACAATAACCCTGCGTAAAAACCTTCAAATCAAGGTACCGCGATCACCCCAACTTTCATTGGCGCGATCACCCCAACTTCAAGTGCAAGGGTACAATCGAGGCAAACAAGCTCTACCTCAATCCTATCCGAGGGGAAAAGATCCTTCCAACAAGAACTCATCATTTTACACATCAGATTAAGAAGAGATCCTTGAAGAAATATGTCAATTAGCTAAGAAGCATGATGTCTTCACGGAGCGCATGAGGCGAGAGATTGAAGATCTCGGAACTAGGAAATTTTCAAGTATCAAGTATCTTGAAATTGAAGTATGAAATATTTCCACCTCAATGAGCCAACTTGAAGCCAAAGAGTCTGGTAAGCTTCCTTTCCAATCGGAGATCAATCTAAGAAATGCAAGCAATTTGAAGTTAAGAAGTGGGAAGGAGGTGCGCGAGCCCAAGAAGGAAATCTTACAACATGATAACTTGATCATGGAAAGAAAAAAACCAACTTGAAGAATTGGTTGTGGAGGAACCCTTCAAGGAACTTCCAACATCTGAGGCTAGGGTGAATCTTCCGCCACCTTTCCCTAGTGCACTTAGGGGAAGGCTGAGGGTGGCAAGCAATAATGAGCACATCCGGAAATTCTTTGAGAAGGTTGAGGTTAGCGTTCCACTATTAGAATTTATTGATCATGTGACTTATTAGCTAAATTATTTAAAGTTGCATGCATTAAAAATAGGACCAACCCATTTAGGAAGTTAGGAAAATTGAAAGTGGGGGGAATTGCTACTTTAAATCATAGAAATTCGCCAAAAAAATGTGATGACCCGGGCATGTTTTCAGTTTCTATTTCTTTAGGTGGTAAATTGGTAAAAATTACTATTATTGATTTGGGAGCATCTGTTAATCCCTTCTTGCATTTATGGGGACCTAGAAATAGGTGAACTTAAAGAAACTAGGGTAATTGTTCAAATGTCTGATCATTTCCAAGCTAGTCCTCTGGGTCTAGTAAAGGATGTGATGGTTCGAGTGGGAAATTTGGTGTTTCTGATAGACTTCCATGTCCTTGATGTAGCGCACAATGGTGGTGCACCCTCAATTTTATTGGGGAGACCTTTTCGTAAAACATCAAGGACTAAGAATTTTTTTATTCGACAACACTAACCTTAGAAGATGGCATGGATAGAGTAGGTTTTGATATTTACAAATCCAAGCATGATTCACCAAATCTCTCTCTTGTGTGTAACGACATAACCTTATGTGTGTGTAACGACATAACCTTATGTGAATAATTAGCTAAACGTGATGAATTTTGCATGATTGAAAATGTTAAATGCCTAAATGAGATTCTTGAAGATGAGAAGGTGTTACCTGACATAGAAACCTTGCATGATCTATCTTGTATGAATGAACTTTGTGATGATACACTTGTTGATGAACATATTTCTTCTAGAGTGATTAATGATGCTTTACCTCCAATATTTCACACTAACTTGTAGTGGAAAAAGAAGAAGGTTAAGGAATTTACCACTCGTAAGGCCCTTCCTATTCCCAAAATCAACAAGAATGTAACTGTGATTGAGAAAGATGGACATGTTTTTTATGTTTCTCAAAGGTTGAGGGTAAGACTAAGGTAATGTGGAGAATCATCCACAAGGACGTGGTTGTCTGCGGTGTCAAGAATAGTGATTCCGGTGATTCATAAAACTATTTTTATTAGTTTTTAAAAAAATGCATGAAATAATAAGTCGTGATGACGACAATAAAAATACGGTGATTTATATAAGTGGATTTTTAAAAAAATTCATGGGAAATTTTGGGAGGGTGTTAATTTTTTGTGGTGTTTTTCAGGAAAATTCAGTTGTAAATTTTGTTTAGAAAAGTACTACCCTTGCCTTTTAGTGGTTTTGGATGTAGGTATCATATGAAAAAGTTGGAAGGGAACAAGGAAAAAAGGCCTCGTGCCAGGGCTAAGCATAGACCGTGTCAAGCAACATAGGCCATGCTAAAGCCCATCACCACGAGGCCGACATGGCTGATAGGAGGGCACCAAACATGCGCCTGCACGAGGCTGACACGCGCTAGCACGAGACCCCTGATGTGGCATGGAGGCCACGTGTCGGCACTGATCATACCTATGGATCCATGTTGCCAACCCTTATAGCCCAATTAAAACCCATCATAAACACTATATAAACCCCCCTCGTGCCAGCCCTCCTCACTTCATCCACATCTCCTTTCTTCCTCTCAACTTATCCTATACTCCCTATCACACTCTTTTGGCCATAAATTCCTCAATTTTCATCCGATTCATCCCAACTTGGTACCAAAATCTTCATATTTCCGAGACCTATCCATCCCAATAACGTTTAGACTAAGAAAATTCATGGTTTTTCCCAAAAAATTCGAATAGCAGTTTGGCCATTAATTGAGTTTTCGGCCACTCAAGGACTTCATACATTTGACTGCAGTCAAAGGTGAATGCTCTATCTTTCTACCCTGAAAAATTGGAAGGGGTGATGATGGACTTTTGCTTTGTTTATCTACTAGAGATAGTAATAATATTATTTTTCTTATTCCCGCTATATGTAACGCTGTATAATAAGCTATGTAACATATATTTGGGTTTAATCTCAAGCTCATCACATATTTTCATGAACATCATGATAATTACTATCACATTTGGGTGAAATTTTTATGGAATAACTCTAAACTCCTTGAGAAGCTTCAAAAACAAAGAGGGGAAGTGGAAGAAAAGCCTTGATCGGATGTGTTCACGATAGAGAGCCGACCTTCCAGCTGGTAAGTTTTCGGGAGATTCTCATACTCCCAAAGGGAGTAAATAGACTTCAGGAGGGATTCTCTTACCAAGAGGAATCGTAGATAAAAAGCTTCGATGCTGAATGGAATCCTCAGAAACATCTTCGACACCTTGATACTTAGAAGATGTACTTTTGTGATCAATTGTTTCATCTACATTAGCAGGGGGCTCATTCGAGGATGCTTCATCTTCTTTGGCCTCAAAGGTGGAATTATTTGGGAGCATTGTTTTGGAAACCTTTCTTTTTTTCTCAAAGATACCATTGTAGAAGCTTCACTCTCGTTTACTGGAATCTGGAGTTCTATTTTCCCTGTTACGGGTGAAACCCTCAAGGGATCCCTACCTTTACCAGTCGCCCAAAGAATAGGAATTTTTCAGGAGGCATAAGATAATCACAAATTCGTTGGAATTATAGTCTGTATGGCCGATCTCTTCAACTTCCGCATCGAGAATCCTATCAAAATTCTTCATAATCAGAACCTGACCCTCCATTAAAGGTGGGTGAATCTTCGATTCTTCCAGCCGAATCTCATCAACTAACCCCCTCTTATCAAAAACCTTACCAGGTGTAGAAGAACCGGTAGCCATAGTGGTGAAAGTTTGAGAAAATAAAAGGGGAGAGTAAGGAGAAACTTATTAAGAGAAAAAAGAAGGATGGTGAGAATAACAAAGGGAAATTTTTGGATGATGGTAACTTCTTTCTACAAAAGATCATCATAAATAGAATGATGAAGTTGAAGTGGGATAAAATAGCAGTTATGAAGGCCGAAAAGACGGCTGAGTAATAATTATCTCGAAAACTGAAAAGTTGAAAAGGCGTGAGAATCTTTTCAAATTTTCATGTAGGAAAATATCATCCACGCACCATTTCCTATAGCTGACCAAACACGCGTGTCTCCTTAAATTCTAAAAAATAAAGTCTACATGAGAAAATCAAACATCACCTCGATCATTGAAGACAATTCCCATAATTAAGTGATTCAAGATACCACATGACTCGATTCTATGACTAAGCCAGCTCGAAGAGGTTATCCTGAGCACCCCTACACTTGAACCTTAAAGCCATTACTGTTAAGTAACCTCGAACACTTCCAAGCCTCGAAGAGATCTTTAGTTTTTTTGCGGCCTTTTGATGATGGTAAATTTTAATAAGCCTAATTAAACTATTGGGCCTATTTCAGCCTAGTGAGCTTGGGAGAAACAATTAGTATTATATCTGCATTCATTGGCATTTAGTGTGTCATGGAGAAGTTAAGTTATACACAAAAATTGTTAGGATTATTCAGGTATAAATACTAGGGTTGTCTCCATAAATTGGGAGGCTCTGTGTTAGGTAAAAACATGAGGTCATAAAAAATAATAATTATTATTATTAAAATATTTGTACAATTATTTCCAAGTAATTATATACTGTAATAATAATAATTTTTTACATGGTTAAGTAAAAAATATAATATTTGGGGTCCGATAAAATTTGAGACCTTGTTGCATTCCCCACCTTGCTCATTCTATTAGAAAGTCCTGGAAAATACAAGTTATGTCTATATTTTAGTATTCACTCTCAAACAATATTCATACTCCCTCCGTCCCATAGAAAACTTCATACTTTCCTTTTTTGTCTATCCCATTAAAAACTTCATATTTTGACTCATTCCTTTTTTGGACAAAATTTAAAGGTTTCAATTCTTCTATGGCCCACCTGAAATCAAAAAGTAGGCTCAAACCCCTCATTCTAATTGTCCAACTCAGCATTCTTAAATAGGCGTGCAAAAAATTGATATGCAACTTTCTATGGGACGGAGGGAGTACAATATTTTTACTTTTGTATCATGGATTTTTCCCTGAAACACTCTGGGGTTTGTTCTTTGCAAATTGCAACCAAGGGATTTGGGCGCACCTTGATCAGTTCCGAGATGAATTATCCAGGAATCAACCAAGAAGAGAATGGCTCTAAGATTGCGAAATTATAACCCTAGTTTTCTACTAACACTATCTATATCTGTAACCCTTCGGGCCAAGTTGCTGGCTAACTAGTGTATGGAAGATCTTAATTTTGACTCGGCGACCCACATGCACACACCCATATGGTCCCGGCCTATCATTACCCCAAGAACATATAGGTTTCCCTCCCTAGGGGATATCAATAAGTGAGCAAACATGAAGGTAGACTACGGTGTGTGCCAATCTTAGTGTTACAATCTTGCAATTGATAAGAGCATAAAGAACAATCCTACAAAATAATCTCCCAAAAAATGCCAAATTATGAATTCAAATAAAATCCCCAAGTTAATTAACTACCTTTCTAAGCATTGAATCCAAATATTTCATTGGATTCAATGCCCCTGGGCAAAAGAAAAAGAGAAGAAAATAAAAGATTTTAGAGAGAGGGAAGAGAACCTTTCTCTCTCTAGCCTACTCATAGGAGTCTAAAATGAGCATAGAATTAAACCCTAGTATACATATGCTCCTAAATAGTATTGGGGAATTGGGCCTTGAAAAAGGCCCAAAGTAGGGCAGAAAAATCTAGCAGCCGAAAATGGCACGACCCGTGCAACCAGTCATGGTCGTGCCAGTTAGGGGTTAACACGGCACGTTTCATTAGGAAAAACCTTTCTAAGATTGTGCTGAAATGGGCCGGTTGTCCTAACACAACCGTACCAGCTGGGTCTAGCACAAACTGTGTCGGTTGTCGCGCCTGTCAGCTGCTCTTCTGTTTTAAAACTTCTGATGAATGAAGCTTGCGTCATTTTGTTCGTGCAGTCAGATGGAAGCACTTATTAATTAGTTGAATGGAGTAGGCTGTGAGAAATCTTGCAAACCTTCGGCAAGGAGTCATTTTCTAAGAAAAATAGTGGCGCGATCGTGTCGTTTTTGCACCATGTGGATTTGTCTTCAAATATTGGACATAGAACTACACGATCCATTTAAAAGGCCATGGTCCATGTCCAAACATGGATTAACAAGAATTTGGGATGATACTAGCCATGTTGCTCCTGGCGGCTCGTGCCAAAAGGCTGTTGCACAGTCATGCTAGAGGGCAAGGCGATGTGGCCGGCACGACTGTGCCGCTCGGCTGGTGTAGTCTGGTGGTACCGGTCGTCATAGAGGTTTATACTACCTCTTCGTATTGAGAATGTTGATACTTTGCCCTTTCCCAGTTCAATTCCACGTACTACCACGTTTTTAGGTTCCTGGCGTTCTGTCCACTACCATTTTTATGAATAACATTCACATATCTACTACCATCCTTGCGAATGGCCTTGAGATATCTTCTACCACCCATGCGGATAGCCTTATATAGGATAATGTTGAATTCCTCATAAATAACCAACTAGTATGCTCACAAATGAAGATCTTGTTGCCCATGATGACAAAGTGTCCATTAGATCCAATTAAGTTAACAAAACTCGGGTATAGTTATGAAAACTGACAATGGTCATCTAAACCCTTTGTAATGGACATCTAACTAGAAATAGCAATCAACCAAATAAACATAACAACAAACGTTTCAAATGCATGGGTTAAAGAATGCATAAAAGTGCAAATCAATTCCCCCACACTTAAACCTTGACTCGCCCACAAGTAAACTAAAATGAGCAAAGATTCAAGAGAAAAGTAGCATTTAAGGATAAGTTTACCAATACATTCAACCTTATTCCCAAGCAACCCTAGTTCCCCCAAAGTTATAAGAATGTCACAACTCTCACTCTCCAAGAAGAAGCTAAAGTAACCTATCCACCAAAATCAATCAAATAAAAAGGCAAAGTGTATATGATAAGCGTGAAGCTAAACCTACTACGCCGAAAAAAGCAGCCAATGACAATCTAAGAGAAGTTCAATTAAAAATTTTCATTTTTCTCTCAATTTCTCTCATTTTACCTAGGAGCCTTTCGGGTTTTCATCCTAGTATTCACACATGTTGACCTTACCTCTCAATATTCTCCATGTCAGCCTCTCATTTTTACCTTGGTTTTTCAACCTATCCAAGCTTTTCCCATTTTTTCCTAAGTCGCCCTTTCAGGTTTCCAACTTAGCCTTGTTTTTCCATTTTTTTTCAATTTTTTTGTGTAGCACAAAATGCCTCAAATATGGGCTTCATACTATATGAAGGTAAGAAAAAATATATTACACCACCGAAATTCTCCTAAAACATCCCCCAAAAACCACTAGAAATGGTGCCCTAATACCAAAAACAAAGTTTTAGAAACAAACTAGCAAGGTAAATTTTCAAAACTCATCGGGGAAAAAAAACAAGCAAAGAAAGGGAAATAGTCTTCAAACTTAACCAATAAAAAAAGGAGATGCCATCATGATGGTGTTCCAACCCCTCCCCCACTCTTAGTTCATACATAGTCCCTAATGCAAGTAACTAAAGTGAAAAGAAGAGTTGGTAGTCACGGAAGAGTGAACGATGCCGTCCATGATGTCCAACTCCGAGCCCTTGCATGTGCAGATCCTGACATGGGTCTGCATCTCCAATTCCTTCCATCCTCAGGTGGTCATTAATCTCTCTCATGGCATGGTGCGGTGAGTCCATATTTCTACTCATATAGTGGATTTGGTCAGCTACCCTGTCAAATTCGTTCACAATCTCCCACTGGTGATAGTCAAGCTGACCTCCCATCCTATGCACATCCTACCTAATTCAAAAGATAGCAATCCCCTCAACCCTATATCCACTCTAGATCATGTCCCTGCGACTATGTCCACATATGATAAGATGAAGCTGACTAGTACCCTAGTGAATTGTGCTCACTAAAAGGGCTGAACTGTATATGCTGCCAAGGCTAGACTTCATGCTGGGAAGGAATAGAAACATTGTGGCGATGAGACTCGGGAGTAGAAGGGGGGCCAACACATGCTGTGCCTAATTGACTTTGTAAAATAGTCATCATGTAGAGAGTAGCTGTGCTTGTGAGAGTTATGACCATACTGAGGCTTGTAAAATGGTGGTGACACATACCGAGAGAATGTTCGTGGTGGATGGACAGGCTGGTGGTCAGTGGGGAAGGCCTTTGCTGACTGATCAGGAATCTGATCTCCCTTCATTGGGGCCTAATCGTAATGCTCGCCCTGTTTCTCATCCTCACCCCACTCGTCCTCATCCTTATAAGGTACTCCATGTACTACCCCTAATCCTGCATCAGGCTCTATGATAAGACCCTGCAACAAAATGCCTTACCTAACTTGGTCCTCTAACTCTGGGGTAACCTCATGAAGTTCTATCCCTTGTATCACCACTAGACAGTCCCATGCTCGATACATAACATCTTTTCCTCTTTCATGGATGAAAGAGTAAGGGTGTATGGAGTGTTTGGATTCTCCCGCATGTCAATGCTCACCATAAGGTGATAATGAGAAACCAGGAGTAATATCATGCCCCTGATTGCTATCTTCCCTGTCCACGCCTTAGAGAGTGTGATACACTGATAAAAAAATTTATCCACTCAATCAGGGTAAGTCTATAATAGACCATAGGATTCTGTAATCCCTCTCAGTAGCATTTGTGCTCACCCCATGGCAACTGATCATTATGTTTAACAATCTAGACACATATCTCAATGAATATCAATATTATTTCTCTCCTTCCTCCTCGGATGTAGGGTGATGAATGGCAAGAAAGTGTGCACATTATTTCTCGAAGGATTCTCATTGAAACTAGTGACATTAGTGTAATGATTCCAACCAAATGCTCAAGCCTTCTCCGCATGAGACATACATCTAGCCACGCCTCCCTGGTGAAATCTCATAATCATCCCTATGAACCTGTTGTTGACTCACGTGTGACAGTTGCAAGAAACTCCAAAGTATACCTTCATAGGTGGGGGCTGACATGGTCATAAAATCCTTGAGCTCTATTTTCCTCAAGAGCATCCAAACCGGTTTGCAGAGTTTGAGGTCTTTGAGAGTCCTCTCATCCACAAACTTAGTCTCTAAAATGAGGCATCCAACAAGACTGTCACATCATGCCTGATGCTCAAGGAGGTGTGTTGCCAACCCAAAAAAGACACACTAGGCTCATCCCTCTGTCTACATGGCATAGTGAACAACACAGCACAACAAAGGCACCAAAAACAATAATCTCCAATAATCCACAACAAATGACCCCAAACTCACAAATTCTCCTCAAGGTTCCAAATAATCACAACAAAACCTCCCACTTTCAAGAAGTCCTAAACATGCAGATACCAAAAAATCCAAAAATTCAAACACCCACAAGTTCTCCCGAAGAAGAGGATTCGGCCATATACCTTAGGGTAAAGATCAGAGATGATTTTTTTTACAAATTTTTTACTTGGGGAGCATGTAGGACTCCTCCTAGATTGAATTACAGCAACCCCTGACACCCTGAATGAATCAAAACTCATATTTTTGGGAGAAAACTCAAGTTTTGGCCGAACTACAATTCTAAAAATCTGGGTTGAAACTTAATGGTTTTGGAAGCAATAATCATAGGGATTTTTAGGGCTCGGAAAAAATAAACTTTTGAGATAGGTTTGATGTAAATCAGATAAGAATTGAAGAATTTATGGTCAAAATCTGAATTTGAGGGGGAGAGGGAGTTTAGTTCGGGTATGAGGAAGAAAAAGAGAGAGAATATGAAGATGATGAACAAGGAACGAGGGATTTATAGGGGTTGTTGGGGAATTCAAGTGGCTGGTTTTGGTGGCTGGTGGGTTTTTCGAGGTAGCCTCGTGCTTGGGGGGGGGGGGTTGACACGAGAATGCCTCATACGTGAGGGACTAGACCCGAGGCTGGCCTTAGGCCTCGTGCTGGTGAGGCCTGGCACAAGGCTGGCCATTCCTATAGAATTTATCAAACCATCAACACCATTAGAAGATCCAATTCTTGCTCTTGGATTCCATATCAAAATAGAGGAAATTAGATTTTTTCCCCTAACCCTAACAAGTGATCATACAAGCATTTCATGTACTCCTACTTCCAATACCATTAATGCATTCAACAACAAACATTCAAAGCACAATAGAAAAAACATTAAATAGCTCATATATAGTTCTTAAGACATTGGCTTGAAAGACTTAATCAATTTTTCCCAAGACTATTAATAATCTCGATAATCACAACACATAACTAACCTATAAAAACTAAGAAAAGAAGAAAAAGAAGAAAACTAGGGTTCTAAGACCAAAATCATGCTGGAGGAAGAAGAAGTTGTCCAAAAAGAGAATAAAAGTGTGCTATTTATAGTACAAGAAAAAGAATAAGGGGTTCTGCCCACCCGTTCGTCGCGACTGGTGAACAAGATGTCTCAACTCGCGACGGGTGACCACAATAAAAATTTTGGTTTTTTTCTCCTTCTAATTTCTAGCTTTCTCTCAAATTTTCTTCTCTTCAAGTCTTCAAGTTTTCAAAATATGAACTCAATGGTCTTCAACAGTCTTCGATCTTCAAGTCTCAATGTTTTTACTCCGCTACAAAAAATCCATTAGAAAAGTCATAAAAGCGTAAAAGCCACTCTTAGCTCTCATAAGTGATTTTCAAGGTAAAACACAAGCTCTACGTGAAAAAAAGAGCACAAAAGGAATCCAAAAAGTCCCAAAATATGCACCTAAAATGGACACTTCAGCTATAGCTTGCAAAATTTCTTAATGATCCAATTTGGGAACTAATCCTGGGGATTGGGTTTAGGGCATTGCATAGGTTGGTGAAGGCCAACTATCAAGCCCTAAGTGTTAGTTTCCCAATGAAAATCCATGCCATGAATTTAGGTTACCACTCAACACTGAATTAGGAGAGGAGATATGGGTAGAAATCTGGATCCCACCGGCCTTGGGAACCAATAACTTCTACCTCTCTCTCTTTCATATTTGCTCAATAAAGACCAAGAATTCATATGGTGGTCGCAATGACATATCCTAAAAACTATCAGTTGTTGAGCCTCTCTTCTTCACATATTCTTTTTCAATGAAAACAAGTACAAATAAAACACACAAAGTTTGGAATCGTAGATCAAGGGTCCTCGGTTTTAACCAAGAACTCAAGAAATACCTATTCCGGTAAACAGCAAACAAAAGAGCAATACTAACTACTCAACTAACACGCTATGAAAGTTTACTACTAGACCCTTAAAATAACATTCCCGACACTGGCATACAAATTTAACCAGCCCCTCCCGGCGTTGCTAATTAATGAATCATCAGAGATCCAACAATTGTACCAAGAGGAGAACGATTAGAGGTCAAAGATAAAATTTTATTGTTGCTCCCATTCCTACCACTTGACTACCAAGATTTGTAGATAGTGGCAAGTACCGGAGTCATCCAAAGGGATGTTAGAAATTTAATAATCAACTGCACATAGCCATGATCGGGTCATCCATCCGATCAGTAAAACAGGCACTGGGGTGAGGGGTTCACTGAAAACTACTAACATGCAACTGATCCAGAGTATCAACTATATAAATTAGCACTTGGGGAATATTTGTGTAATGTTATTAATGTTGTTCCGATCGTCGATTTCATCACATATAAGAACTATAAACCTATTCTAGTGTTTGTGACATAGAGTGCAGACGATGGTCAAAACTTCCCCTTATCTGTCAAATAAGGGCGCGCGTATAAAATCTTCAATCGTCTTGCCTCCGCAACTAGGAGAGTGCAAAAAATACTATGACTCATTGCACATGTATGATTTCCCCCCCCCCCCCCGTACAATTAAGTCTCAGGCGGAACACTACAAATGCTCTACCCCTAGGCCTACAGAGGCAAAGGAAGTAAGCCTCTTGTCGATGGCTCTAGGGTCACAAAGATAACCCTAGTTTGCTACTTTAACTCTTTCTACCCATAACCCTTATGACCAACTCGCTGGCTTACTAGTGCATAGTTAATCGTAACATTTTCTCGACAACCTAAGTGCAAATACCCACATGGATCCGGACTATCGTTACCTCAAGCGCATCTTGGTTTCCTTCCACGGGGGGAATCAATAATGGATGAACATGAAAGTAGACTACGGTGTGTGCTAACTAAGTGTGAAAATCACGCAATTCAAAATAATATGAATAAAAAGGCAACATAATAATCACAAAGCACATAGAAATAGGTAGACCAGGAAATCTCACAAAATGAGCATTAATACATGAATACAAATATAATCCCCAACTTAATTTACTACACCCTAAGAAATAGATCCATGGCAAATATTGAGTTAAGTTCCATTGATTTAGGAGAATAAGAGAAAGAAGAGAGAAGAAAAGAGAAGACGAACTCCAGAGAGAGAGAGAGAATTCTCCCCTTCGTTCCTACCTACCTGTAAAATAAAAGCTACATTATGCCTACTTAGTGAACCCTAAATGACTAAAGGCTCCTACATATAGAAGTAGGGAATTGGGCCTTGAAAAAGACCCAAAATAGGACAAAAAAACCCCAGTAGTTGCAATTTGCGCGGCCAGTGTTATAAGGCATAGTTCGTGAAAGCTCATTCAAAATGGTTTGTGTGTCAAGGCACGGTCCATGGAGCCTCCTGTATAATGGTCCATATGTCGCAGAACGGTGCGTCCAACCTCATGTTGGGCTTACCACACTAATCGGCACGGTCCATGCAACCTCATTCTTACACGGTGTGTGCAGCCTCATGCTATCACGGTCCTCGCAATCTCGTGGCGACGGAGGGTGCACTAACTAGCACGGGCCATCGGCTTTTCTAGGTCTTAAACTTTTTATTTTCGCGCCCCATGTCTTTGGGCATGGCCCTTAGGCTAGAAGGACTTTGTCATAAGAAAAATGGCGCCAATCGTGCTATTTTTCACAGCCCGTGGGCTGGTCTTCACTTGAAAAACTTTAAATGGCGCGATTCATGCAAAATGGGACAGTACGCGCCCATACTTAGCCATTTGGGAGTGATTTTGAAGAACTGGTCTGGCGGCACACACGTAGGTGCACGGTTCATGTAATATTTTCCTGGGATGTTCTAACCATTTGCACGGACCATGCATGACTGATGTAGGCTCCATGCACGGATTGTTCAGGCCGGCTGGTTGGGTGATTTGTTTAGACAGCAATGGATTAACCACTTATCCGATTTGAGAGTTCCTATAGTCGATTTGATAGTGCTCAAGAAGAAAAATCCATTGATTCTACCCAAAAAGGCTGATTTTTTTGGATAGTTCTCAGAAATCCATGCAACTCCTAGACTACCATTCCTCCGATTCTTTTTTTGCCTTCTTGAACATCAAATCTGTCTTTCTCGGTCTCAATTCCATATACTACAATGCTTTGAAGTCCATGGCCTTAAATCTAATACCATCCTTGCGAATGACATTCGTATCTTCTAACATCCTTACGAATGACCTTCAAACATCTTCTACCACCCTCGCGGATGGCCTTCTACAAAATGATGATGAAAAAGTACTCACTGAAAACATACTAATAAGATCAAAAAGGAAGATGTAGGCGCCTATGAATACAAAGTGTCCATTACCTTCAATTAAGTCTACAAAACTCAGGATTTTGATAAGAAAACCAACAATAATCATCTAAACCCTATGTAACGTAAACCTACCTAAAACTAAGAATCAACCAAACAAAAAATGATAATAAATATTTCAAATACATTGGTTAACGTATGCATAAAGGTGCACATCAATTCCCCCACACGAAAACCTTTACTCATCCCCGAGTAAATAAAAATGATAAAAGATCCAAGAGGAATGTAGTATGCAATGCAAAGTTAACCGATGCATTCAACTTATTCCAAAGCTACCCTAGTTCCCGAAAGATCGTAAGAATCTCACAACTCTCACTTTCCCCGGAGATGTTAAAGTATCCTATTCACCGAAAATACATAAAAGAAAATGGGAAAAAGGAAAAATAGAATGATAAGTTCTAAACTAGCTTACTCCACAGAAGAAGTCGTCAAAGACAATCCAAGAGATGTTGATGAAGAAACCACAAATGATGGCCAAAAGATGTTCAAATTCCGTTTCCAATTTCTCTCATTTGGCTAGGAGCCCCTTTGGGTTTTCATCCTAGCATTCACAAATGTTGAGCTCATCACTCACCTTTTTCTGAATGGCCTCTATTTTTTACCTGGGTTTTCCAACCCAGTCGGGCATAGGCTCTCAATTTTACCTAGGTCTTTCCACCTATCCAGCTTTCTTCCCATTTTTGCCTGAGTTGCCCTATCTGGTTTCAAACTTAGTTGGGTAAAATTTTTTTGTTTTTCCAAAAAAAAAATTTCTTTTCAAAATTCTCTTTGAAGAAGCTATTAGCTACCTAGGAACAAATAAGAATCATATTTGTTATCTAATCCCCTCCCCCACACTTAAAGCATGCATTGTCCTCAATTCATATACACAATCATAGAACATATATCAAAGGAATGAAATAGGAGAGCACTCACAATGAAAAATAAACACTAAAATCTACCCTTGGTGGCACAACCATGGATTTTAATGAACATACTACCATCACCCAATTAAACTACCTCTAACCTCTAATCAAGAAAGTTCAATCATAACCACTATCATGAACTACAAATCGAATAAAAGAATTGTGACAAATCAGAGGGTTACCCATTAGGTTTTGATATGTGTGTTTCAAGAGTTTTGAGGGTAAATGGGTTTGGGTGGTATTTTGGAGGTTGTAGAGAAGAAATGGTGATTGTGATGTAGGATGGTATGCGAGCTTCATGGGTCATGTACGCTTACATGCCCTGTGAATTGGGGGGTTGCGTTCTCCTCTTTGTCCACCATTTTGAGCTTCATGAACTATGTACGTTTACATGGTCTGTGAGTTGAACTCCTCCTAAACCCCATTGCTTGCTTTTCTCCAAAAATCATATGCTTCCTACGAAATAAACATGCACATCAAGTGTAATAGTGTTCCAAAACCAAGAATTAAAAATAGAAAAACACACCAAAAACACTAAACATCTACAACACAATTCAATGGAGTATCTTTCCTCCTCCACACTTACAACACACACATTTCTAAAATAAGAAACATGATATAAAAATAAGGGGAGGTCAACAAAATGATAGGCACTCATAATTTCCCAGTGTAATTCCCAACCTCAATATCCTCAAATCTACCCCAACATGTAACTCAAATCAAGCCACTACAAATTCACACTAAGCAAGTGTCAATGAACATCCACACAAAGAAACAACTAGTGTGCGCTCCTAGGTTGTGTATTTGGTGGTGGTTTAGGTAGTGGAGTGTAATAATTTCTAATTGTTTGGGGTAAGAGTGGGATAAATATGTGAGAAATTTTTTCTTTCAAAGAATTTCAAAGCTTAGGTTGCCACCCGAAAAGCTCTGTATATTTAAGGTCGTCAGTAAGACCCTAATATTATCCACATGGTGCGGGTTTATACCCCATCACCATAGGCAACAAAAAATGGAGAAGTGCGGGTAATAATCTTCCAAAAGGAAGATAAAATAGAGGAGGAGTCAAACTTAGATGAAATAGGTGGTTTGGAAGCTTAGCATATTCAATTGGATTCTCTACGGTTTCCTGTAAGGGTTCCGAAAAATGAGGGAGTTGGTTCTATAGGTGGAGGTTGGGGTAAAATATGTTGTATGGTGAACTAAGTATAATCATCCGTTCCTCAAATTCTTCACTCTCAACAAACCACTCCCGCTCCCCTTCAGATTCATCTATCAAAATCTCAACTTCAACCATGGATGGTTCATTTTCGGAATATACCCTTGAAATCAAATCACTCACTTGCCCTTCAAATTTCTCAAATATTGTGATTGGAGTAACTCACTACTCTTGGTCACATTGGCCATAGCTTGCAAAATTTCTTCAGGATCTTATTTGAATAAAAATCCTAGGGATTCGGTTTGGGGAATTTTATAGGTTGGTGAAGGCCAACTATCTAACCCAAAGTGTTGGTTTCACTATGCAAATCTATACCATCAATTTGGGTTACCACTCAACCTCGAGGTGGGAGAGTCATGGTATAGGTGCCAATATCGATCTCGTTGGCCTTGGGAACAAATAACTCATACCTCTCTCTTATATTCGCTCAATAAAGAGCAATACTCCATAGGGTGGCTACAATGACATATCCTACAAAATATTACTCGTTCAGCCTCTCTTCCCCACATATTTTTTCCAATAAAAAAAGAACTAAGAAAACACAAAATGTTCATAATCGTAGTGCAATGTTCCTTGGTTTGCACCAAGAACTCAAGAAATACCTATTTCGAGAAACAACTAACAAAAGAGCAACACTAACTACTCAACTAACACGTTATTCAGGTTAACTACTAGACCTTTAAACTAACATCCCTAGCAACGGTACTAAAATTTAACCTACCCCTTCCCGGAGCCGCTAATTAATGAATCACGGGCAATCCACCAATTGTACCAAGAGGACCACAATTAGGGGTCAAAGATAGAGATTTGTATTGTTGCTCCCATTCCTACTACTATAATACCAAGATTTGTAGATAGTGGCAAGTACCGCGGTCGTCCACAGAGATGTTAGGAATGTAATAATAACCTGCACATAACTGCAATCAGGTTATTAATCCGATAACGTGTTAGGAATAATTAGTGTTTTAAAAACAAGCATTGGAGGGAGAGAGGTTTCGCTTGAACTACTAACATGCAATTGATCATGACTATAAATTGTATACACTAACTGTTGGGGAATATTTGTGTATCATGATTATTGTCGTTATGATCCTGAGTTTTGTCACATACAAGAATTATAAACTTTTTCTATTGTTTGTGACACGTATTGTAGACGATGGACAAAAACTCCCCTTATCTGTCACATAAGGGTATGATTATAAAATCATCCATCGGTCTCGCCTCTACAACTAGGGGAGTGCAACAAAGACTACGGCTCATTGCGAGGTTTGATTCTCCCCCGTGCGATTAAGTCTACGGAAGAACACTATGAACGCTATACCCCTAGGCTTACATAGGCAAAGGATGTAGGCATATTATCGATGGCTCTAGGGTCACAAAGATAACCCTATTTTGCTACTTTAGCTATCTCTACCCGTAACCATTCAACCAACTCATTGGCTCACTAGTGCATGGTCGGTCATAACATTGACTAGGCAACATATGTGCACACACCCACGTGGATCCGAACTATCGTTACCCAAAATGCATCTAGGTTTCCTTCCTCAGGGGATATTAATAATGCATCAAAATGAAAGTAGACTATCGTGGGTGCTAACTAAGTGTGATAATCATGAAATTCACAAGAATATGAAGAACAAGCCAACATAATAATCACAAAACACATAAAATTAGGTAGATCTAAGAAATCTCACAAAATTAGCATTAAGACATGAATACAAATATAATACCCAAGTTATTAACTACTCCATAAAAATAGATCCATGGAAAATATTGAGTGAAGTGCCATAGATCTAGGAAAGTAAGATAAAGAAGAGAGAAGGGAAAAGAAGGAAGAGAAGAAGAACTCTAGAGAGAGAGAGAGAATTCTCCTCTTCCTTCCTACCTACTAGTAAAATAAAATCTACATTATGCCTACTTATTGAACCCTACAAGACTAAAGGATCCTATATATAGAAGTAGTAAATTAGGACTTGAAAAAGGCACAAAATAGGCCAAAAAAATCCTAGCAACCGCAATTTGCGCGGCCTGTGGCAAACGGCACAATTCGTGCAGGCACGTGCAAAAAAGTATGTGTGCAATGGAACGATCTGGGCAGCCTCGTGTAAAATGAGATGGTCTACGCCCATACTTAGCCATTTGGGAGTTATTTTGAAGCACTAGTGTAGCGGCATGCACGAAGGTGCACGGTTCATATAAATTTGCACGATCCTTTTAAAATTTGCATTTCCAGTGCTAGACATTTGCATGGACTGTGCACTCCATGCACGGATCATGCCAGCTGGTGTTGGTTGGATGATACCGCCGCTTCGTCTTGAGATGTTTATCTTTGACTCCTCATTTTTTCAGCTCAATTCTATCTACTACCACGTTTTAAGGTTCATGGCCTTTTTCCTACTACCATCCTTGAAAATTCCCTTCTAATGTCTTCAACCATCATTGCGAATGACCTTCAAATATTTACTAACATCCTTGTGAATTGCTTTCAAATATCTTCTACCTCCCTTACGGATGGCCTTCTACAAGATAACGTTGAAGTCCTCATAAATAACCTACGAGTAGGCTCACAAAATATCTGGATGCTCATGAGGAAAAATTGTCCATTAGATATTGTTAAGTCTACAAAACATGGGATTTAAACCCTCTGTAATGTAAACCTAAATAAAACTAGAAATCAACCAAACAAAACATAATAACAAATGTGTCAAATACATTGGTTAACACATTCATAATTGTTCATATCCATAACTAATAGATTAATTTTTCTATCATCTTACTGCTCAATATTTGTGTAGGTGCTTTGAAGAATGTGGCTTAAATTATTTTAAGATTGTAGATTGTTGAAGCATTGTTGATCGGTGGTGCAATGAGGCAGTGTGAAAGCTTAGGGACGGCGTCGGGAAGCATTGGGCAGAGTTGGAAGTGTTGGGCATTGGGAAGCAAAAAAGGTGGAGGCAAAGAGGGAGCAATGGAGGCTCAACGAAGAAGGAGCTAGCAGTTGAGACATGAGGAAGGTGTAACAGTGGAGGCATGGTGAAGCTTGGATCTGGTGGAGGTGCGACAAAGCTTCATCGGAGCACAGTGGAGAACTGAAAAAATGAAAGATGAACTTTTCAATATACAAACATTTAGGGACTATATTAGAATTTAAAGATTGTAGGGAAAAGTGCATATATAACCCTACCTAGTTTACATAAGTCTAAATATTACATTTTGATAATTTAAAGTGCAAATGTAATTGTTATCGGCGCAATTTTACCCATTCCGACAGATTTAGGCCAGATTTGATCCAAACAACTATTTTACCCCTCAATAAGAACAAAAGAAAAAATATATATAAAATGAATCGACTATTACACCCATAAACCTAAACCCTAACCCATTATTCTTCCCTCTCCTTCTTTGCTCACTGGCTTGAACCTCCCCCAACCGTCGTGATCCATTTATGTGTTTCGTCCCTCCTCTCTTGATTTTTTCTCCCTCTTTAGCATTGTTCATCTCATTCCTGAACCAAAATATTTCAAATTCGTGTAGATTGGTGCAGCTTTGCCTCATTCCTGATCTTAGAAAATTCACGCCGATTAATGACGGGGCTCAAGCAAATTTTTTTCGAAGCATTGATCGACTGCGGGGCTCAAGCGATGGATGAGCATCAGGGAAGGGATGGGGTGGCGCTAGCACTAGGTCAGGATGTTGTGGCACCGGTGCTAGGGTTGGGTTGAGATGATGCCAGTACTAGGGTTTGGCTGGGGTGGCATCGGCACTAGAGGTAGCGTCGCTGGAATGTGGGCTGGAGTGAAGTGGTGTCGCTGGATCAGATGCGGGTTGGGGTGGCACCGGTAGTTTGGCTGAAGGTGTGTTTGGTTAGACTGATCCATAATCAGTGGGGTCACTAACAAATCATCCTTTTGATGAGAGATATATTATCCTGCGAAGCGCTTAACAAAATTTATATTGTTTCTCCCATGCTCACTACCAACCGATATATGATTTGATCCTTGATTCTATCAAATACATGAAGTATAAACCTATCCCCATGTCTATGTCACCTAGTGTGGTTGATAGTCAAAACTTCCCAATATATGTCACACAAAGGTGCGCACGTCTATTTTATCAACACCACTTCAGTAATTACGAAAGTGCGTTAAGAGGTCCAACTGTTATGAGGAGTTACCCTAAATAATTACATCTCGGGCCTCCACTATGAACACTTATCACTAGGCATATAGAGGCAAAGGAATCAGCATCTCATGATGACTATAGGTTTGAAATGACAATGGTCACTTCTTTGCAACCCTAGTTTCTACATACTATCATGCTTTATCTATCGGGGTTCATGACCCTGTCAAAATTAGTGTGGATTTGGTGCTCAGGGCCAATGTGTATACACTCACACCGTCGGGACTCGAGATCCCACATATCCTAACTGGACACTCCCAAGTGCAACAAGCCTAGAAGTATGACCCGCATCCCCTTGGAGTCGTTAAACTCGAGAAGAGGCTTGATTAAGGCCAAACATAAGAATTTATTTGTTGCTCCCGTTTCTAATACCACTACAAGAAACATAACCTATTACCTATAGTCTACAAGGTTTTTATCTCTATTTTCAGCCTAAAAAACAAGGTGAATGTGGGTAGTAAAAATTATACCTTTTACCTTGATTCAAAAACGAGGTAAAAGTATTTTTTTACCTCAATTTTTCTGATAAATAACAAATGTAAAAAATATTGTGACTGAAGACAGGTGTGATGTCGCGAATAATATTTACCTTAGTTTGTTTCATCGAAGTCATGTGCGATGTCGTACATAACATTTAAGAAATTAAAAAAAACTACCAAAATCATAACTGATATCGGTTATGCTTTTGATAGTTCACGACCATATGAAGTTTTTGGCCACCGTAAAGGTACTGGTGCCAAGAAACATGTTCTAGTTTGGGCAATAGCACAGGCCAAAATAGGGAAAATTTAGAGGCCAATACCTTTGTGAACAAATGAACCGGTATTGCTATAGCGATGCCAGTGTGAGAATGTGGAAACAAAATTACTATTTTAAGCATAGGTAAATTGTGCACCTGTGTTGAGAACCGATTCTACTGCTAAAATAACAATGCAAATAATGATATTAATGCACCGGTATAACTTTTTGTACCAGTGTTGATCGGTAATGTACGCGGGAAATGATATAAACCAGCACTGGTATAAGGTTTTTTAACTAGCACCGACATTATTACCGGTGCAACATGTTTGCAGTATTACTAGGAAAATAATTTCACCACTGGTTCTATATTTATGTCGGTGCTGATGCCGAAAACATGCGGGAATCGTAAAATTTAAGCACCGGTTTTGTATTACAGTGTTATAAACCAATCTATTTCACCATTATGAACTACTAATACTGGTGCTAATGGTCCATTAAATGCATACCTACCATATTTTTTTGGCGGGTAAAAAGTGGAGAAGTTTTTTTTGGTCATTAATGGAAATTCTTGGATGAAGAAGACATTGAATGCTCATCAATGAACACCTTTGAAGGTACTCTATACTTTTTTTAATATATAATTATTTTGGTGTATGTGTGGAATGCTATGTTGGCATTTATTTTTTGCATGGGGGCTACATTTGATTAGTGCAATGTTGGTTCACATGATGTATGAAATGGGTTTCCTTGTTAGTATGGTTGATGTATTGGATGTTTTTCTCAAACATGTTGTTTGATATATTCTGGTAATAATGTGATGTTGCATGTTGTGGATTGTAAATTGTTGTCGCATGAGCACAATAAATTTTTGTGATAGAAGTGTATATACTTTTGTAGAAATGAAGTTGATGCACATTGATTTGATTGTAGATGTGTACCGTGTCATCGAGAGACGGAGTCATGTTATGGAGCATGCATTCAGTCGTGATAAGATAATCTCATGTCCTTGCCGCGATTGTATGAATCGTAACTATACAGACGATCAGGACTTGTTGAAACTCCATTTGTACAAAAGAGAGTTTGTAAAAGATTATGTGGTTTGGACCTTTCACGGTGAGAAACCACCACTTGAGGTGGTTTTAGGTAGCAAAGGTGAATGTTTTGGGGATGTGTATTAGGATGACATGTGTGAAGAGGTGGTGGATAAATTCAGAGAGATGCCCAATGTATTGCCAAAATTTTTGGATAAGAAGGATAAACCGTTATTTCCCGTTTGCAAGAAGAATGACACTATCATGTCAGGTTTAATGAAGTTGTTTAACATGAAAGGTGTTGGTTCCTGGAGTGATACTATCATGTATAAGTTGCTCAAGTTTTTGAATGACAAGCTGCCCTACGGAAAATGCTTTACTGGATAACCCGTATGATGCAAAGAGAATTTTGTGTCCAGTGGCGATGGAATAAAAAAAATACATGCATGCCCCCATGATTGTGTTTTTTATAGTGGTCACTTAGAGAAATATGTGTCCCGCATCATAAATCACGTTCCTCATTATAAGGAATGGAGGATTTAGGCTCTCGATAATGAGGTTGAGGTGAAGTTAAGGAAACGTGTCCCTGTTAAATGCGTGTGGTACCTTCCTATTGTCCTGAGGATGAAGAGGTTTTTTAAGAACACTGAGGATGTGAAGATCATGACATGGTATAGGGATAAGGGGTGTTTTGATAATGACATTATAAGTCACCCCACATATGCAGATCAGTGGAAAATTTTTGACACGATGTATTGAAAGTTTGCAGCCGAACCCAGGAATTTGAGGATGAATTTGTTCACTTATGATATGAATCACTTCAGTAACATGTCTTTGAAACATAGGTCATAGCCTGTTATGCTTTCCATTATCAATCTACCTCTTTACCTTTGCATGAACCAGAAATATATATTGATACCTTTAATGATTTCTGGTCCTAGACAACCTAGAAACGACATCAAAACCTATATATCCCCCATAATTGAAGATTTGAAGGTTTTGTGGTCTGACATGTTGATGTGTTCGACAGTTATAGTGTGACCAAGTTCAATTTAAAGGTCATGTTATTTTGCACGATAAATGGTTTTCCAGCTTATGGAAATCATTCTGGTTATGTGGATAAGAGTCACAAGGTATGTCTTGTGTGTGAGGAAGGTACTAATTTTCAGTAGCTAAAGAATGATAGGAAGACCGTGTATCTTGGCTATCAGAAATTTCACCCTACATAGCACAAGTTAATAAGCATTGCAATTCATTTCAATGGCGGGAGGGAGAGGAGGAAGGCCCCAAGAATATTTAGTGGTTTTTCCATCTACAACAAGGTGAGGAAATTAAATGTTTTCCTTGGAAAAAATATATGAAAGGTGGTTTCCCCTAACGATAGAACATGGAAGAAAAGATCGATTTTCTTTGATTTTTCGTACTTGGAGAATTTGGAGGTTCGCCACTATCTTAATGTGATATATATAAATAAGAATGTGTGTGAGAGTTTAGTTGGAACTCTCCTTAAAATTCCTTGCAAGAACAAGGATAGTTGGAACAAATGGAAAGACCTGGTTGAATTGGGTATAAGATTTGATTTAGCTCCGGAGGTGAAAGGTAACAGGACATAATTTCCACAAGCCCCTTCCAATCTTCAATGACTGAGAGGAAGTCAGTTTGTGAGTCTATTAAGGGGGGGGGGGGTCAAGTTACCAACTGGCTACTGTTCCAATTTAAGTCGATTTGTGGATGATGAATTGCGTCAGAATCCATGCGGCAGTCAAGCAAGAAAGACAAAAACCATAGCATATCTTCTATGTCCTTTTATGGCGTGATCGAGGATATATGGGAGTTATATTATGTTGAGTTTAAAGTTATTATCTTCAAGTAATGATGGGTAAAAAATAATGCATGTGTCTATTTTGAGAAGCCAATCAGTTTTACATTGGTGGACCTGAATTGAGTCAGTTACGAGAATGACAAGTTCTTCCTAGTCGTCCAAGCTCGACAAGTATTTTATATTCAGGACCCTAGCAATGAGAAGTGGAACGTTGTCCTACATGGGAAGAAATTTTATTTTGATGACAAAATCTATTGCCATGCTAAATTTGACACTGTGGAGTTTCCATCAGCATTCTCGAGTTTGAATGACGTGGAGGGACCATCCGTATGTAGATGATCACATGGGGATGGTTTGTGGGTGGATAAGAATGGTCATATTGTGGGTGTTGATGTAGTATTTAAAAGTAAAAGATAGAGAGTTCACGTTTCCTTCTATTTTTTAGGCTCTTGTAAACTTTTTAAAGAGCCGAATTGAAATCAAAGTGGTCCCTAGTGTTCCAGATTAAAACATTGATTAATTATGTTTGTTCAATGACAATTTTCACTAGATTCCATATTAGCACCGGTTAATACCGATGCAAAAAGATAGAGCACGTGCTCTGTTCTTTGGAGACGGGTACTTCGGGCTGCCTTTCACACTATGGGCACCGATATTCTATACAAAAACACCAATATGTATACCGGTGATCAACAGTTAGAAAAAAACTCCATGCTTCTGTCCTCTTCCAATTTTATATTATGCATTTAAAGTAGGGTAACGCAGCTGCTTTTATCAAATAGGCACTGGTATGGTAAACTTTTAGCACCGGATTTAGTACATGTACTCAACAATTAAAAAAACCCTTAAAACTCTCCCCACTTCCAGATCTTAATACCATATTTAAAGCAGCCCAGGGCAGCTGCTAGTGTCAAAAAGGCACCGGTTTGTTTAACTCTTTAGGACTTGATTTAGTACTGGTGCTCAACTGTTAGAAAAATAAAAGGCCTTAAGACTCTACCCACTTCCAGATTTAAATAGCACATATAAAGCTGCTCAAGGCAGCTGCTTCTGTCAAACAGGCACCTGTGCTAAAAAATCTTGCACTCTATAAGTTTCACTAACATTCCTTCATTTCATTATCAATCATCTCTTCCGAAATACACATCAACATCAATCAAACTCCAAGTTGACACAAAGTACAAAGCTCTCTGCTACTGTGTGAGAAAACACCTACACTATGTTTTTTCTCCAATCTTTTCAGATTCAATTGATCTGGTAATCTAGTTACAGATCAACCATCCACATGGGTAGATCGGTGAAACGAAATTGAGGGAAGGCACAAAAGGCAACAACATCTCAATTACAGGGAGATGTTATGATGGTCAACATAGGAGAGAAAAAGAGTGATGGCGATATTAAATGAATGGGTCTGAAAGGAATCCTAGTTGTAGAGAAGGAAATTGTGAATGAAACGGCAAGGAAAGAGACACCAAAAATTATTTTGGAAAAAGTAGATGAAGAAAGTACGAAGAGTAAGAGGAAGATATAAATGGTGAGCAGGAAGCTAATATGGGGGGATGATGAACATGAGGCAACATTGAGGTGAAAAATTGACTTCTGTTATAGTAGAGGAAGAAATGAAGTACTATGAATTATCAGTGGTGGAGGGAATGGAAAAGGGTGAAATCACAGTGGAAGATGTCCAGGAAAGTGCAAAGCAATGGGAGGATACAATTGTTTTCAGAGTTATGGGAAGCAATCCGCCATACAAAGTAATGGAGGGCTAATTTTTCAGAATTCGGGTTAAGAAATTGAATAAAGTATGGAAACTAAACCCTGGCTTATTTTTGGTGAAATTTCAGAATGTAAGTGTGAGAAATAATATAGTAAATGGTGAAGTAGTTTTCTTTGATAATAGGCATGTACTGTTGAAAGCCTGGGATGTGAATGGTGAATTAAAAGAACCTGATGTGATTCCAGTATGGATTCAGTTGCCAAATATGCCTTTGGCAAATTGGCAACCGAATATTATCTGTAAGATAATTATCACTATAGGTAAACCTATATGCCTGGATAGAATGAAAAAGGAGAATGAGAGATTACCATTTTCCAGGGTGAAAATTGAGATAAAGATCAGTGAGTTTTTGCCTGATAAAATACAGTATATCAATGAGAGAAAAGTGATTCTAAGTCAAGAGGTGAAATATGAGTGCAGACCTGTAAAGTGCAAGATATGCAATTTGTTTAGCCATTAGGAAGATATTTTCAAGAAAAAGGAGGACTTGAAAACTAGCAAGGTGATTTACATTCCAGTTAAGAAGAATGATCATGAAAATGTGGGGAAAGAAACAATAGCGGTGGATTCTGAGAAGAGTAAAGAAACTGATAGAAGTGGAAGAACTTAGCAAGAGAACAAGAAAAGGGAAGAAGAACACGTTAAAAGTGGAAGAATGGTGGAAAGAAAATAAAGGGGAAAAGAGAAAGAGCATAATGGAAAAAGGGGTAATGTGAGGAATGAAGGCCTGGTCACTAGTAGCAGCTGCAATTTGCTGACTGATCCACCTGACATACATGAAAGATATGAATGTAAGCTGGAACATCAAGGGGCTGAATAAGTGTATGAAACACAGAAGAATAGGGAAATTTTGTGTTGAAAACAGTGTTGGATGTATTGGAGTGATGGAAACAAAGACAAAAGAATAAAATAAAAAAATATGGGGAAGCATAGGCTTGGGATGAGAGTTGTTGACTAATGGAGGGGGAGTAAAATGAGGAAGGATTTGGCTAGGATGGAGGCTGGACTATCTGGAGTTGAGGATACTGAGCATATGAGAACAATAGATTGATGTTGCATTGAAGGTGAAAAGGAGAAACCAGGAAATCTATGTGACAATGGTATATGGTTTGAATACCATAGAGAAAAGAAAACCTATGTGGGAATTTCTGAGGAGTCTGGGAGAATCAGATAGGATTTGTGGGAAAGAAGTGGAGGAGAATGAGATACTATATTTTTAGGAGACCATGGAAGCAAATCAGCGGACTAAAATTAAAACAATTGGGTAAAACTTCACATTGAGCAATAGGAGGCAAGTTGGAAAAGGATTCAAAGAAAAATAGACAGATGCTTAGTGAACCATAAATGGATTGAAGAAAACAGTGGGCTTATTGTGAAGTGAAGGCAGAAATGACTTCTGATCACTTCCCTTTAGTCCTAAACTAGCAGGAGAATGAAATTAAGGTGATGAGAAGCTTTAAATACTTTAATATGTGGGAATTGTCTCACTTCTTCACTGAAATAGTTAGAAGATTTTTGGGATATAAGGAAACTAAGACATTGAAAAACTTGGCAAAAAAACTGAAGATCCTGGAAAGGCCTTTGCAGAAACTAAACAAAAAGGGATTCTAAGGCATTGGAATGACAGAAACTAAGGCCAAAGAGAAGTGGCTGGAAGCTCAAAACAGATTAAATGAAGAACCGAGTAATATGAGGAAACAGATAGAAGAGGAGAAAGCAATAAAAGAAATGGAAATGATGGAGGAAGCTGAATATTGGTTCCTACAGCAAAAGGCAAAAGTGTAATGGTTGAAAGAGGGGGATAGGCCCACCAATATGTTCTATGCAGCAATGAAAAGTAGGCAGGATAAGAACAATATTGTCAGTTTTGTCATTGAAGGAGAACTCAGATCTGATCAGGAGGACATAGAAGAATATCTGTTGAGCCATTTGCAGAGACATTTGGAAGAAAGTGGAAATACAATGAAAATTGATAGAAGCCTGGTGGAGATGGGAGGAGTTCTGACAGTAAAACAACAAGCAGAAATAATGACCCCAGTGACTGAAGAAGATATCAAGAAAGCACTATGGAGTATAAATGCTAACAAGACTCCTGGAGCAGATGGATACCCAAGAAGGTTTTTCAAAACTACATGGAGTATCACAGGAAGAAGTTTGGTAGAAGCTATGAAGAATTTCTTTAAGAGAGAAAAAATACTAGAAGAACTAAACATGGTTGTGCTAACCTTAATCCCCAAAGTGCCCAATCCACAAATAGTTTCTTATTTTAGACCAATATCATGCTGCTCAGTGATTTATAAAGTCATAACTAAAGTAATCTACAGTAGAATTAGTGAAAAGCTACCATATGTGATAAGCCAAAATTAGAGTGCATTTGTCAAGGGGAGACACATTGCACATAGCATTTTGTTAACCCAGGAACTGCTGCAGAAGTATAATTCAGAAAGTATGAAAGCTATATGTGTAGTGAAGGTGGATATAAGTAAAGCTTTTGACTACGTAAATTGGGAATTTCTGATGAATTGGCTGAAACTATTAAGATTCCCTGATCAGATGGTAGATTGGATTGAAAGAACCACAATGAAGTCTCAGTTCTGTATTGTTGTAAATGGTAGGAGGTTTGAAATGTTTAAGGGGGAAAAGGAGTGAAGCAGGGAGATCCTCATTCACCTCTACTTTTTGTCTTAAGTATGGAATACTTTTCTAGATTAATGACAAAGCAATACAAGGTTGGGGCAATAGATTATCACCAAAGATGTAATAGAGTGAGGATTCATACTCTATTATTTTCGGATGACTTACTGATCTTCAGTGGAGCTAACAGAAAATCCATGGAGAGTGTTAAAAGAGGGCTGAATAAATTCATGCAGGTTTTTGGTTTGTCAGTTAGTGAACAAAAATCAAACATATATTTTTCCAAGATGGATGAAAGGGAGAAACAAATTCCGGCTGATATGTTAAATGTTAAAAGGGGGGACTTGCCTATGAAATATTTGGGACTTCCTTTATCACAGACAATATGGAACAAAGGGGACTGTGAACAACGGCTGGAAAAGATAAGAAAAGGGTTGAAACTCTGGAACTCTGAGAGGTTATCATTTGTTGGGAAGGTTAAGTTAATTAACACTGTCCTACTAAGCATAACAGGTTATTGGGAAAGTATTTTGAACATTCCGGAGAGTATTCATGAAAGAATAGTGGTCATATATAGATCCTTTCTATGGGGAGATAAGAAGGAAGTAAAGGATACACACCAGCAGCCTGGATTACTCTTTGCAAAAGTAAAAAGTTGGGAGGAATGGGGATTCAAGATCCATCTGTTTGGAACAAAGAAGTAATTTGTAAGCATATATAGGACTTGCATTCTAAGAAGGATTTTCAATGGGTAAAATGGATCCAAACATACTATTTGAAGAATGTGGAATTGGAGAAATATTAGTATTCAGAGAGCAACAACTGGGCATGGAAAGCAATGTGCAAACTAAAGAACAAGTATTGAAAGGAGATGAAGAAGTGCACTAATAAGGAAGGCAGGTTGAAACAAAGAGCAGTTTATGACATGATGACAGGAGAAGGAGAGATATATCCATTTGCTAAAGTGATTTGGTTTAAAAAACTATTACCTAAACACAAGTTCTTTATGTGAATGTTGCTGAAGAGGTGTTTATCCACAGTTGAGAGGCTAAAATCTCATGGAGTATTGAAAGAGCAAAAAATGTAAACTATGTGGAGATGAGGTAGAAGATGCTGGACATTCGTTCACAAGGTGCAAGTTCACAAAAGAAATATGGAGGAAGCTGAGAATGGCAGAACTAGGAAACATGAGGGAGCTAAGAAAAACTCTACTTATGGCAGTTAGGAGGAAGCAAGTGAGGAAGATGATGATCATGACCACTGTTTTGTACAAAATATGGAATGAAAGAAATATGTGAATATTCAGGAGGAAGAACTTAAAGTGGAGACTATTGCAATTCAGATAGAATCAAATGTAAATGGAGGATGGCTGAGAAATGGAATGAAATGATAGAGGAAGAGGCAAATATGAAGTTAATAGAGGTAATATGTATGTTCTTTATTTAGAAAATGTAAATGAGTTGTAATGTAAATATTTTGGGCTGTAAAGAGGCTGGGTGATAGCCTAAAAATGTTAGTTGGTTTGATCCTAATATACATATATTTCAAAAAAAATCCAAATTGACTTCAAATACACTTCAAGGTAATATCATCTTTTCAATTTTCTCTTGTAATGATCTCATATAATGGAATCTTGTACTTGACAATGAATACATAATCAATGGTATTTCCTAATACTCCAAACATTAACATGGTTTGTTTTTTCCTTCAGTTATTGTTCTAATTTGGACTGAGTTAGTGATTATGTGTGTGTCTTATGCATATTACATTGCTTTGCACACAAGGTGTTTGATAAAATGCTTCTATGTCCAATAAGGGTTATGGCCCCCAAAACTCAAAGTAAGAGGTCTAGGAAAGAAGGATTTTCTTCATGGGAAAGTGGATCTCAATCAAAAAAGTTGAAGGATAGGGTTGTGTCTGAGAAGGCCTTATTGTTAGCCCAAAATTATCGATTGCGGAAGCATTATCCTGAAAGGGGAGTAGAAGCAAATCCACCTTTTGCTGAAACCATTAAGAACTTGGGATGGGAAAAACTTTGTGCAACTCCTCCCTCCTTCAACCTGGAAATTGTTGGAGAGTTCTATGTGAACCTGCGGTGTCAATTGAGCTCTAAAACGGCATTATGCCATTGGAAATTAGTCCCTCTTACTCCAACCGTTATCAATGAATTGTACAGATTGCCTAATCTACCAAAAGAGGAGGATGACCTATATTCAATCTTCAAAGATGATGGCAGTGATTTGGAAGATGATCATTATAAAATAATCGTGTAGTACATCATAAGGAAAGGCACGAATGTGGACGCTAAAGTGTTTCCCGGGTGTTAAAAAATTATGAAGAAATTACTTACACTGGAAATGAATTCGTGGTATCATGCCGTATTGACCCAGCTACCGTGAACACAAAAGTTTACAAGTGTCAGATATTGTTGTTATATATAATTAAAAATTAACTTCATTGGAATGTCGGGGTAGAAATTTATCAAAATCTGTAATGGGACAAGAACAAAACATAACCCTCTACCTTTTGCAGCCCCGTATCGCTATTGTGTTTGAAGAAGTGGGTACCAAACTATGAGAATGACACATTTGGCCATTTGTTGGCGCCAATCTCCATAGATTCATTCTACAAGGTTGGACCAACACCATTTGCGCCGTCCATTAAGGACAGGGTTCCGACTTTGAATGCGGGACTTTAAAGTTTGCAATTGGATTGATAAATACAAGGAAAATGGTTTGACGATATGGGGAAATTTATGAGCCACCAATTCCCATAAGCTATTAATGAAGTTGGGCCTTTCCCATTATTCAGCGACAATGAGAACGCACAGAACATTCATGTGGGATCTAAGTCACAGGATCTGGAAAACAAAACTTTGTTTGAGGAAGAGGAACCATTTTCACATTACTATTTGTGAATTTTAAAGATTACGTTATGTTATTTTTCTTAATTACCATGAGATTTTTTGACAAACTATGTAGCACAATAACCTAACTCTTTCTTGCCAAAATGTTTAGAGCATCACCTACATTTTTTTAAATTTAACGTTGGTTGACAGGGTAAAAATTTATGAGCACCAGTTTATGTACCAGTACTCAAACACAATGGCACCGACACAAATGATCAAATGCACTGGTTTGATAATATATGTTGCTTTAATTAACCACTATTTTCACTATATTATCATTTTTCCAAAAAGAAAATCACCAATAAAATTACCAACATTGAAATCAAAATTCATGTAATTTGGAGCAATATTCCTTGGGTAAACATACATATGGGTCACAATGTAATTTAAAAAGAATTTGGTGTATTGATCCAAGTCCTCAAATAAGGCACTTCCCAGATCACAAGCATGTCCAAAATACATATTTGAGCTCACAACATATTGAATTTCATGTTTGCAAAGTCAATTTCATATTCCGATAATTCCAAGAATCTTGGATGGACTAAACTGTAAAAATTGAAAGTTTGATCGTGACTCCAAATGGAATTCCGCTTGATGTTAATCGAATATTTGACCATCCTAATGTATTTTCCAAGCTAAATACAAAGTTGGTATTACTTATCAGCCAAGAATAAGTCTTCTCTAACGATCTCAAAATCTCTTCATTACAACTAGATAAGCGTCTGTTATTTACTCTGGACAATATACTAGCGTTTTTCGTAGAATGACCAACAATAATGTTCTATTTTGGTCAACTATAATTATTCCATGAAATGAAATTTCATGTGGAGGGTAGCAACGGAATGGGGTGTACCCATGAGACAAGCTTATTTGAAATTTAATTATGTAACACACGTTTGAACAACCAACCCTGTAAACATTTTAATATTAAATGCATAAATTAAATTTTTGATAATGAAAGGGTAATTAATGGCCATATAATTGTGTTAACAATTTTTGGCAGTAACATAATAATTTAAAAGTTGAATTTTGCACTGGTGCTAGTTAAAGGTGGGGGAAACAAAATTATTTAAATATTGGAAAATGGATGGCGGGAAAATGAAAACAACATGGCACCGACACATGGGAGGTCATCGTCATACCTCTCAAAAATACAATTTATAGGCCATAATTGCTTTCTAACTACAACTAAGTAGATAATGGCAAGTCGGGGTCGTCCACGAAGAAGAAGGATTTTCCTAAGGGTTTACACGTATAAGGGTAAATACTAGACTAGATATAGATATATGTATATAGATTTATAAGAAAGCATGTAAATGGTGGGGGGGGGGTGGGTTGGTTGGTTGGTTTTCTAAGTTATGAATTGAAAGACAACAAAACTATCAAAGTAAA